>JAEIFM010000048.1:0-11914 GCA_018901885.1 Zaprionus kolodkinae | reverse complement strand
TTTTTTAAAGTAAAAATGGGATTTTCTGAGTTGACCAGCAAATACTGTAGACGTCTTGTTGAGGAATCGATTTCTATAAAAATATTTTTGTAGTTGAAAGTTAACAATAAAAGAAATACAAAACTAGATGCTTTAAGCTACATCCCCTAGCTTTCCTAAACGAATTATAAACTCACTGCAGAGTCCCAAGAAATTCAATAACTTTAATCAACTTACCGCTTGACACTTTTGTGAACAATACAAACATGTTTGTATACGCTTTATAAATAGATTTTCTTTTCAAATATCTACAAATGAAATCTGGCTTATAAAGAGGGTCCCCTCGGTCAGGTAGTCATTACGTGAAGAGTCAATTTCAGGGAATTGTCCTGTCTGGTCTGTGTGTTTTGTGCTATCAAATGCCGCCCATAACAGGCACATAATAATAATAAAAATATAAATGGAAAGCTGCGCAACTAGCGGATACTCTGTAAGATATAATTTGACTAAAGAAAGAGTAATGAACTTGTATGATATATGGCTTTGTTTGTGCTCTCCATATACTATATGCAGTTTATTACTTTGCATTTCCAAATTGATTTTCAGCAATTTGCGAAAAGAAAATGGCAAAATTTCATTAAAAGAAAGAAACTGATTTGCGTACGACATAAACGATATAGTAAAAGTTAATGTCTCCAGGGTTGGATGTTTGTAAAGTACTGTGCACACAAATAATATATATAGGACAATCTGAGGGCTTGTGCTTGCCTTGGCTTTTATTTTTTATGCTTATAGGGTATAGAAATAATATAGAAAGAAAAAGAACAAAACAGAAACTAAATGAAATGGCAAAACTAACACATAAAAATTTGTAACCACAAAAGCCTAACACACTTCTCGACTGGCATCGGATTAGAGGGGTTGTGCTCTGGGCCAGTCCAAAGTGGGGATGGAGCATATCATTGACCCATTGTTTGACTGGGCGTGGCTTGGGGGGCTCAATGAAGCCGTTGAAAGCGGGCACAATTCTTGTTGCTCTCGCGCATTTTACACACATTTTAAGTGTTGTTAGCCCGTTGTTATTGTGACTGGCGGCGCAAACACACACATACACACACGTGGTTTGGATGGGAACCATTATGTCCACAGCCGTTGCCAGTGCGTGTGTGTGTGCATGTGGCTTTCTAATATTGGCCATGATTTTGGGGGCGAGATAAGTTGCTGTTGTGTTGCCCATTGCCAACTGGCAGCTGCGTCAGACAGAGACAAATGCGCGGTATTCTCACACCGTGTACACCCCGCAAAAGGGCCGCACTCGGCCTCACTTATAGGCATTGAAAATTGGTTTAATGTTTTTTCGTGCTATTCACCAACTGTTTGGGGCCAACAGCGGCAGTAGCAGCCTCTCGACAAAGTCAAATGTTGACGTTGTTAATGATGAGACCGGGCTCAGGCTGGGGAGGAAGCTGCAGCTGCTCAGCCAGCTGGGTGACGATGTCGAGTAGCTGACACTAAAGCCGATTTCAGTGCGCAGTAAACACACACACAGTCACACACACACAAACAAACACACACACATAGACAAACAAGCGGCCAGACGTTTGCTTATGCTGAGTTAGTCGCCTCGTAACGCTTCAGTTAGTTAGTTAACTTGGCTTAGCTCGGCCCAGACAGTTGGCTCATTTACAGCAACTGGTTGGGGCGTAAGAGAAAATTGCATTTTGGCCAGGCCATTGAAATATCGTAACCTTGCATTAACTTGGCTATTCCAAGTGCGTTTTATGTGACGGCTTCGATTAATATATTGCCAGACAGACAAGTTAAAATTAACTCGATTTGTATTGATCGTAAGTAGTCTCTATTAAATGCCAGCTTAAAGAGTGACCAGTTTTTTTTTTATATATAGTAAATAAATTTAAGAATATTTTAAAAGCAGTTTGACATAATAATTGTTCAGCATAGCCAACTCAATTTAAATTCAAATTGTGATATATTAACAAGACTCAATTGAAATTTGACATTGCGCTAAAAAGTAGGCAATGAAATTTTGCAAAGTGTAAATAAATGGAAATTTCACACTGCGCTGAAAAGTAGGCAATGAAAATTTTGAAAGTTGTAGCTCAGCTAGAGGTAGAAATATATCAATGTTTAAAAACATCTCGTGCTCTCATCTTGTTAACAAGTAGCCCTGCTCTGGTATGCAGGTGCTGCTTTGATTCATTGAATGTAATTGTGAATCGTAGCCATGAAATACGCGCTGCTTGGGGGCCAACCACATGCTCAACAAGCGTAGCCACAAACGTTTGAGCTGGGCGATAGGGAGTGGAAATGAATGGATTCCCTTACACCCTACGCGTCTACTCGATTAGTGGAATGCTGGGGACGAGGGGCGGTGGATTCGATAGACCACCTAGAAATGCCATTAATCAATTTTGTGCACGTTCCATTGGCATTTGCAGTGACGCCGCCAGATGCCAAGGCGATTATAGCCGGTCCAACGGATTTGTACGTCAAAGTGGGCAGCGTCATAACACTCACATGCCATGTGAAACAGCCGGCAAGTGCTGCACAGGATATTGGACCAATTTACTGGTATCGCGGCCCCTACATCCTAACGCCCTTTGTTGCCCATCCGAATGATGCAGCCATCGATTTGCAGCGCATCTCCATGGAATCAACACTGGCCGAGAAGATGCAGAGCAGGTAAGCAGCAGCTAGCAATGTGTTCATCATAATCACAAAGAATCAAACTGCCGTAGCATGCTCAAGTGGATTTTCAAGTTGGTTTCCAGCTCAATCGGTATGCGCTCGGCATGCTGAACTTTGATCAATGAAGTTGAATTCATGTGGCAAGTGTGATTGGCTCAGTTTCCCCCCGCATTGCATCCCCATGCTCACAATTGCTTTAATCTTTGCTTTAATGTCTCTCTGTGTGTATGTATGTTGCAGATTACGGATTGCGAATGCGCAGCTGCTGGATACGGGCAACTATACGTGCATGCCGACCACGGCGGAGGCGGCCAGCGTTGTGGTCAATGTCATTAATGGTAAGTGCTGCTGGAGGGAGGGAGACAGTGGAGGATTGCAGCATGTCAGCTGCATCTTTTCGCATCTTGTGCTAACTTTGCCAACTCATCTTGTCTTGTCTCTCCAACCCACAAACACACAAACACACACACTGCACACAGACGAGAGTCCTGCGGCCATGCAGAAGAGCGGCGCCCATGGCAGTTGCTTTAGAAGCAGCAGCAGCATCAACTTTAGCCTCATCCTGGCATTGGCTGCCAGCGCTGTGGTCCGATGGCATTGGCGATGGATGGGTTGGCTTCTTGGCTCTGGCACCTTATCCTTAGTGCATATCAATTATGGTGGCAGGCAATCAATAAGTAACTCCACTCCACGACGCCGACAGCAGCCGCAGCAGCAGCTCCAACAACAACTACAACAACAGCATCCCCAGCCGATGAACTTATGATAATTAAGTGAGGCGCATTCCTTGTACATAATTATACCGTTAGATAACGTTCATTGAGATGCCCGCGCAGAGGCAACGCAAATCCATTGACATTTAGTATTAATTTAATGCATAGCGTAAATATATATTGAATTACGTATATTACCAAAGCAAATAAACATTAAAATTAACATTAATATAGGCTGAGAGCAAAGAAAAAATAAAAATGAGGCGAACAAAAACTACATTAAAGTGAATTATCAATGCATTTGCGTAATGCATAAAATAAAACAGTTTCGCATTAATTGATGTACTGTAATTTCATTTCAACACTTTTCCCTCTGCACCAAGCTTAGCAAAAAAAAAAAAAAAAAAAAAATAAAAATACATAAAAAACTGATAGATAAACTAATAAAAAACAATAAGAAATTATAACTATATTAAGTGTATTGCACGTGCCGAAGGTTGCATACCCTTTCTCGATTTGTACAACTTGATTCGTTTCTCTATTTTCTGTATATAAAATTCCAGCTTCAATCTTGCACTGTTGCGACCTTCGGCTAGGGTATTTTTAGTCATTATGATAATGATAACAAATAAATTAATTGCATTGTTAATTTGCAGCTCAAATACACGCTAATGGAGCACCAGCAGCTCCTTCAAATGTAAATACAAATTTAATTTCATTTCATAACTTTTTGTTTCCCCTCAATTAACTGATTGCGTTCTTAATTTGCCCAAACAAATGAAAAACATCAACAAAATCAGAAAAGAAAACAGAAACAAGTAAAATAAAGGTAAAAAACAGAAATACAGCAAACTATATTGTAGTGTATCTACCCTCAATATGTAGAGTAGAGTTAATATGTAAGTAAAGTATATACATTGTGACACTTTGTCACATAATTATAATAAACATAAATAATATCAAAAGACCACCAACACTTACATGAACACTCCAGCTCTTGAAATACGATCTAACGCTTATACATAAGCCGATCGCGGAGCGTGAGAATGCTGAGCATGCACTTTGCAGCTCGAGTGGTCAAGCTATACATAACATATGTATGCCCTCTGCATACACATGTATATGTATATAATATAACAAACACATAGTCTTAAGCACACCATGTACGGGTAGCTGTACCCAAGAACAGCAATATGAATTCATTCGAATAAACCGATTCAAACAGAGCAGATGCTCTAAGCTCCTAAGCAACGTTATTATATCATTTCTTTATTACATGGCGACCGTGACTCGGTCTCGAGTCTGTCTCTGTGTTGTGTGTGTGTGGATAAAAATTTATATACATTGTGTGTTGGAATAGCCCTATTCTAGTATACAAAAATAACCTAGACCAAAATACCGAAAGGTATTATTATCGAAATAAGATACGGTCACACACGTTTCCGTTTTCTCTCTCTTCTTTTTGATCTGCCTAATGTGCATGTGGTTTGGTGTTGGACGATTGAAATGCAAAACTAATACACAATGAATTAAAATGTGCAAGTTGTTACTTGTTCTACTGTTGGACGATTGAAATGCAAAACTAATACGCAACAACAAATGTTCTATTAAAACAAACAACGCACAGCCAAACGCACAAAAACACACAAAACACACAGACACAAGCGGCAATTGATGGCAGACGAGCCACAATTGACCGAGGCGCAACCCAAGGTACAGAGGGACCAGCCAACGCTGGGAGAAGCGCTGGAATTAAACCCCGCTGATGGACCACGCCCACTCACACTAGCTGAGTACCGGGCACGTCAGGAGAAGCGCCAACCCAGGAAACATAAACGCTCTGGACGTAGAGTAAAATTACTACAACAACGCCGACTGGTCAAGGAAATGACCCAGTTGGCCAAGGAGGAATCAGCCCGGCAACGCTACAAAGAGCGTTTGGAAATTATAGAAGAAGAACTTCGCCAAAGTGCGAAGACACGCAAACGGGCTGCTTAAATGCAAATGCCCCAATTTGCCATAGATTTAAACTAAACCCAAGCCGAGGCGGGAAACCGCTGCTTGAAAAAAAAAATTAACAACAAAACTGTCAGGCTATATACTAACAAATGTGGTTGGAGATTTTTTTTTTAAAAAAAAAAAAAAAACTCTAATGAAATGTAAACTTTGACTTGTGAGCCAACCACATTAAAACTATCAAATTTCCATGTCTCTGGCACTTGTATAAATTTAATACAAGTTGCAAATATTTAAAGTAAATTCATTAAATTTCAATATTCACTATAAAAACTTTTCAAACTTTATTTCCAATAAATTGAGAGATTAAACAGATTTCATTTTTTCTTTATTGCAAATTAATATTTCCAAAATGGGTTCTACTGAATCAAGAGTAGATCACCCAACAGCCAATGTAGTTAATGAAGTAAAAATAATTGATCACTACAAAATATATTCATCTTGTTATTGATTATGACTGTCATATCAATTTTGAGTTTGATCCTTAAGATTTATCAGGAACATAATAAACGACTTAAGAAAAGATATCAGAGCCGTGCAGATGGCCTAGACAAGATATAAACTGTACTTACGAAATAAAACAATATAGATATGACTTAGAAGACTATACAGAATATAGACAACAGTATAGAATACCATTTTTATCAAGGAAAAACACAATAGGTAGACATCTTTCTTGTCAAATACATTTATATGATTCCGAATTCCACTTTAGTAGACAAAACTGTTGCGACAATAAAAGAAACACCAAATGAGTGATTCACAGTGGGTACACATGGAATGGCCCAAAATAGCAGCGTCAATAAACCATAATAAAGCAGTATTTGACAAATCATATAAATGTGTAAACAAAGAAGTACCTATTAAAGTAGAGACTCTAGAAATACACATAAAGATAATAATAAGAGAATACAATAACATATGTAGAATAGTCACAACTATAGAAGATAGATTAACAGAAACACATAAGAAACATTGTCATAAAATACTAAGATCTCTCAATAAAAGATTGATCAATATCAGCATCAGACATAATCTAGATATTCAAATACCTGAAGATTTGCATTCATTGGTTAATATAAATGAAAACCAATTACAAAATCTTGAGGAGTCTAAAGGTAATATTGACATTGAAATCGAAAGCGATATTGAGTCGTTACCAGAAGACATTGAAATAAAAAACAACGAAACCAAAATGCCAGACCAAATTGAGAAAGATAGAGAATATGTTCGACAATTGTCGACAACAATACCAGAATTCGATGGCAAAAAGTCATCATTGACACGCTTTATAACAGCGTTAAGAATAACAGATAGAACAAAGGGAAATCAGGAAGATCTAGCAGTAGAGATAATAAAATCAAAAATAATAGGACCAATTTTATACAAAGTAACAAATGAAACAACCATCAGAGGCATCATTGACATACTAAATAGTAATGTAAAAGGTGAATCAGCTGAGGTTGTAAAAGCAAAGTTACTAAATATTAAACAGAAAGGGAAGACAGCTTCCCAATACACCACTGAAATTGACAATTTGCGTAAGCAATTAGAAACAATATATATTGAATTAGGCCTTTCAGCCGAAATTGCGGATAACTTCGCAACTAAAGAGTCAATAGAAGCAATGACTAAAAATTGTGAATACGAAAAGCTACGAATAATACTCGAAGCTGGTAATTACAATACATTCAGTGATGCAGCAGGAAAATACATACACTGCTCCACTGAAATGACAGGCAGTCCCAGTAGCGTCCTATATTTCAACAATGGACAACAAAACTACAGGGGAAATAACAACTATCGCGGCCATTACCAAGGCCGAGGCCGAGGTAACCGCGGTGGTTACAATACCAACTACAACAACAGAGGTAATTTCAGAGGTAATTACAGAGGAAACAACCGAGGAAGGAATAATTCCAACCGAGGTAATAGACAAAATCAAAATAACAACAACAATAACAATGTCCGAGCAATCGAAGCTGCTAGTACATCACAAAATGCTACAGCTTCGGGAAACTAAATAAGACGGTTCACACAATCAATCTTAATTTCAACATTTTTATACATGTGCATAATAATAATACAAATACAAAATTAACATTTTTAATAGATACAGGAGCAGATATTTCACTTATCAAAAACAGCTCAGATAATTTCCAAGACATAGACCAAAATACAATAACAAACATTTTTGGAGTTGGAGAAGGTTCAACAACCTCTATAGGTCTAGTAAACATAGAACTAGCAACAAATAATTACATAATTCCACATAATTTCCACATAGTTAATTCTAATTTCCCAATACCCACCGATGGAATCATCGGAATAGACTTTATAAAGAAATACAATTGCAAATTAGATTTTAATACAGAAGAAGACTGGTTAATTTTGCGACCAGACAATATCACTTGTCCAATAAACGTACCAATAACACATACAATAGGCAATAACTCAACGTTATTACCAGCCCGATCCGAAGTAGTCCGACTAATTAAATTAGATACATCCGATGAACAGATCCTCATTCCTAATCAAGAAATAGACACAGGCATCTTTATTGCAAATACAATAACGACTAGTAAAAATACAGTAATTCGTATAATAAACACAACTAAAAGAAACCAAATAATAAATATTGATAAGATACAATTTGAAAGTCTTAACAAATATGAAATAGTAAAAACAATAGATAACGAAAGAAATGAACATATTTTACAAAAATTAAACAAAAATTTTCCACCATTGTTTAAAAAACAACTAAATAAATTATGCACAAATTACACAGACATATTCGGACTTGAAACCGAATCTATAAGTACCAATAATTTTTACAAACAAAAATTAAGATTGAAAGATGATGAACCGATATACATCAAAAATTATAGAATACCAGAATCACAGAAAGAAGAAATACACAGACAAGTTAACAAATTAATTGATGATAAAATAGTAGAACCAGCCGTATCTGAATACAACAGCCCATTGCTACTAGTACCGAAGAAATCATTACCAGGTTCCGCAACAAAACGATGGCGACTGGTAATCGATTATAGACAAATTAATAAAAAGCTCTTATCAGACAAATTTCCACTTCCAAGAATAGACGATATTCTTGATCAATTAGGACGAGCAAGATACTTCTCGTGCCTAGACTTAATGTCAGGATTCCATCAAATAGAACTAGATGAAAACTCAAGAAACGCAACGTCATTTTCAACGAGCAACGGCTCCTATCGCTTCACGCGATTACCCTATGGTTTAAAAATTGCGCCCAATTCATTCCAAAGAATGATGACAATGGCATTTTCTGGACTAGAACCTTCACAGGCATTCCTGTATATGGATGACTTAATAGTCATCGGTTGTTCCGAAAATCATATGATCAAAAATTTGACTAACGTCTTTGACCTATGTAGGAAAAATAACCTAAAACTACACCCAGACAAATGTTCATTCTTCATGCATGAAGTGACTTTTCTAGGTCATAAGTGTACTGATCGTGGTATTTTGCCAGATGATAAGAAATACGAAGTCATTAACAAATACCCCGTCCCTACGGACGCAGACAGCGCAAGAAGATTCATTGCATTTTGCAATTATTATAGACGTTTCATCAAAAATTTTTCTGACTACTCTCGTCACATAACAAGGTTATGTAAAAAGAATGTAAAATTCGAGTGGACTTCAGAATGCCAAAATGCATTCACATATCTCAAACAATCATTAATACAACCCACGTTATTACAATACCCAGATTTCAGCAAAGAATTTTGCATAATAACAGATGCAAGTAAACAAGCTTGCGGGGCAGTATTAACACAAACATACGATGAGATACAACTACCAGTAGCATATGCCTCTCGCAGCTTCACTAAGGGAGAAAGTAACAAAAACACTACAGAGCAAGAATTAGCGGCAATACACTGGGCAATTAACTACTTCAGACCATACATATATGGCAAACATTTCGTTGTAAAAACAGATCATAGGCCTTTAACATACCTCTTTTCAATGAGAAATCCTACTTCCAAACTCACTAGAATGAGACTTGATTTAGAAGAGTATGAGTTCACAGTAGAATACCTTAAAGGAAAAGATAATCATGTAGCCGATGCGTTATCAAGAATAACCATCGATGAATTAAAAAATATGCAAAAACAAGTCTTGAAAGTCACTACAAGACAACAGAGTAGACAAAACAACTGCGCAGTAAATGAAAAAGAACAAGAAATTTTGCCAAGGCAAATACTTGAAAATGCTTCTAAGCCCAACGTATATGAAGTCATCAATAATGACGATGTACGAAAAATAGTGACCTTGCATATAACTGACACATTATGTTACTTTAAACATGGTAAGAAAATTATTGCAAGAATTGAGATTAGCGACCTATATACTAATGGAACTCTCGACTTAGGTCAGTTCTTCCACAGGCTTGAAAAAGAAGCCGGTATACTTGGTATCAGCCAACTCAAAATGGCACCGAGCGGAAAGATCTTTGAATTAATTTCAACTGAAACTTTCAAAAATATGGGCAATGAATTTTTAAAACAAATAAGAGTAGCGCTACTCAAGCCGGTGACCACAATATATGATGATATTGAAAAAGAAGCAATACTGTCTACATTTCACAATGATCCTATTCAAGGAGGTCATACTGGCATTTCAAGAACGCTAGCGAAAATCAAAAGACATTACTATTGGAAAGGGATGATAAATTTCATATCTCAGTACATACGTAAATGTCCAGAATGTCAGAAAGCAAAAACAACAAAGCACATAAAGACCCCTTTAACAACTACAGACACACCAATTAAAGCATTTGACAAAGTCATTATTGACACAGTTGGACCATTACCCAAATCAGACAATGGTCATGAATACATAATTACTTTAATATGTGATCTGACCAAATACCTTGTTGCTATCCCCATAGCAAACAAAAGTGCTAGTACAGTAGCCAAGGCTATATTCGAATCATTCATTCTCAAATACGGTCCGATGAAGACGTTCATCACCGATATGGGAACAGAATATAGAAACACAATCATGAACGAACTTTGTAAGTATTTGAAAATAAACAATCTTACATCAACAGCTCACCACCATCAAACACTTGGTACGGTAGAGAGAAGCCACAGAACACTAAATGAATATCTACGTTCATACATATCAGTCGATAAAACTGATTGGGACGTATGGCTTAACTATTTCGTATATTGTTTCAATACTACACCATCAATGGCACATAACTATTGTCCATATGAATTAGTATACAGTAAAACACCTAATTTACCTAAAGAATTAAGCATTAAAAAATAACATAGACCCTATATACAACATAGATAATTACGCAATAGAATCTAGATACAGATTAGAAATGGCATACAAAAGAGCCAGAATAATGTTAGAAAACCATAAACGTAAAAATAAGGAATACTACGATAGGAAAGTACTAGATAAGGAAATAATAATTAACGATAAAGTTCTTTTAAGAAATGAAACAGGACATAAACTAGACAATAGATATTTAGGACCATATATAGTAGTAGGAATAGAAGAACCGAACAATATAATAATAAAAGACGATAAAAACAAAACTCAAAAGGTTCATAAGGATAGATTAAAAACTTTTAACGAATAACGTAATTTTTCATTAAATAACAAATAAATACGAAACATTTGAACTCTCAATTTTAATTCAAAAGAAAACACACAAATTATTCTTATCATCATCATGCAACCGATTGGTCTGATCAACCACATCAACAGAATATGGTAATGATGACAATAATATACAAAAATTAAAAAAAAAAAAAAATACAAAAATTTCATGAATTTACGAATTTACAAAGAGACACAATATTTTTAAATCTACACAATACATATAAATAAATAACAAATCAAAGTACAATTTTATATACACAAAAAAAAAAAAAATTATTATATGTATATTATAATAAAAAAAACAAAAAAAAAAAAAAAAAAATAGCAAAAATATAAAATAATGAAAAAAAAAAAATAATAATAATAATTTTTTTTTAAAAATGACTACATATATTACGTCATTTCTTTAAAAAGGGAGGTGTAGTGTATCTACCCTCAATATGTAGAGTAGAGTTAATATGTAAGTAAAGTATATACATTGTGACACTTTGTCACATAATTATAATAAACATAAATAATATCAAAAGACCACCAACACTTACATGAACACTCCAGCTCTTGAAATACGATCTAACGCTTATACATAAGCCGATCGCGGAGCGTGAGAATGCTGAGCATGCACTTTGCAGCTCGAGTGGTCAAGCTATACATAACATATGTATGCCCTCTGCATACACATGTATATGTATATAATATAACAAACACATAGTCTTAAGCACACCATGTACGGGTAGCTGTACCCAAGAACAGCAATATGAATTCATTCGAATAAACCGATTCAAACAGAGCAGATGCTCTAAGCTCCTAAGCAACGTTATTATATCATT
>JAEIFM010000486.1:600000-834697 GCA_018901885.1 Zaprionus kolodkinae | reverse complement strand
TCGGAAAGGCTTCAGTCACGCGGTGACTGTAAGAGGCCATGGATTTTCAGCTTACGTTTATATACCATAAAATATATATGTATAAATATATATTTGACGGAGAACATAAATTATCTTCCTTATTGGTTGTAGTACTTCTTGTATTGTGCAGTGAGTCCCCTTTTAAAATATTTCCGTAGCACGTGTTTCTTTTCGTTCTCTTCATCTTCTTCTTTTATAACGACTGACAACACTTTTTCAAAGTTACCTGGGCCACACTCGATCTTATAAAAATCAAGACCTCACAATCAAAATACAACCCTGACACTCTTATCGATAAGTCTTCCATACAACCCATCATCGATAAGGCGCCCTTTTCAAATAAACATCTCCATCTCCGACACGGCCATTCTGATATACTACACGTCCTCGTGTATGTGCTACACTCATTGTAAATTAGAAATTTACCCTGTATTTAAGCTTTAACATTTATTGTAAAATAACAATTCAACTTAAAAATTTCATTCATTAACATTTTGGTCTGTTCAGTAACATAAATTCTAGTGTTCATTAACCGTTTTAATACTTTAACTTCTTATTACTATTTTCAAATTATCTTATTTCAATTGAAATTCTTTCTCAAATAATTCCTTGAATTTTCATACTTCAACTCAAAAAGTTCTTCACATATTTCTTCAGCTAAATTCATATCAATTTTTTTTTTTTTTAAACATGAATCAAACTCTTATTAAATAACAACAAATCATATTTTTTCATTCATTTTCTTTCTCGTTTAAATTTTTTTCATTTTCTTTTCTCTTTTTCTCTCCAAATATTATCTTTATCAAAAAAACCACTCTAGGGTCAGGTGCCGCCACGTAGCAATCGACAACCGTGTATCTCAATACACCTTCCGCCATTCGACTGTCTATTTCAACAGCTTCCATAACCATCTCTTTCAACGGCTTCGCTACTGTCTATTTCAACAGCTTCACTACTGTCTATTTCAACAGCTTCACTACTGTCTATTTCAACAGCTTCACTACTATCTATTTCAGCTTCACTTGGCGGGCTAACCTCGATCTCAAGCTCGCTTGGCACCTCCCCATTTGGTAATCTTCTTAATCTTTCACGCGTGTATTTATACCGTCTGTTACTTTTCATACTCTTTAACGTATATCTGTCGTTCTCTAATACCTCAGTTATCTCGAATGGACCTCTATATTTAGGATCTAATTTAGTCTGGTTTCTTTCACTATTATTAAGCAACACAAAATCTCCTACCCTAAATTTAACTATTTTAGCCCTGCTTTTATCAAATCTTTTCTTCTCATTCTTTCCTGATTTTTCTATATTTTGTAAAGCGTGGGCTCTTATCTCAGTCAAATTAATTCCTGCGTTTGAGTCATGAATGGGAACAAGGCCGAACGGACGAGCAACCTTTCCCATTAATAATTCCAAAGGACTTGCTTTAGTTATCTTATTAGCAGTACAATTAATGGCTAACTGCACGTCGCCCAATGCCTCTTGCCACGATCGAGAACTTGTTTCTACAGCTGTTAGTAAATTTTTCAGAGTACTCATGACCCTCTCGACCTGCCCATTATCACGGCTTGCTCCTGTTGCTATTAAATGTAGTTTTATCTTTTGTGAAGAGCAAAACTCAATAAACCTAGCACCTGTGAAACTTCTCCCCTGATCAGCCACAACGCGAATAGGGACCCCAAACAAGGAAATCGAAGATTTCAATGCCATCACGCAAGATTCTGCACTTAATGTGTAAGTGTGATAAAGGTAAACATATTTGGTGAACGCATCGATTTGTACAATTACATATTCTTTACGATCACTTTTACCACTAAGCTTGCCTGATATATCTACATGCCATGGAATGCTAACTTTAGGAATAGGATGTAATTCCATCTGTACTTTCCCTGAATCTTCGAACTTATTTGGCCATGCCCTCAAACCAGTAGTAATCGTATACTTTGTCAAGCGTTTTCTCCCATCCCAAATGCATTATGGATTCATGAACTTGGTTAATAACCGACCATCTAAATCCCCGTTATTCCTTTGAATAACCCTGTACAAAACTCCAGCCCTCAACTCATATGTCTTGGACAAATCCAATGAGAATTCATCATTGTTCAACTTGGAAATAATATCTACTATATCTGGGTCTTTCTGTTGTTCTGCATGAATCCAATCTTCAGATACTTCGGTTAGTTTCATTCGCTTTTCAACAACCTTTACATATTCCGGGGAGTTTTTTGGAGGAAGTGGATTTCTGGAAGAGAAATCAGCATGGGCCATACGTTTGCCTTCTCTATATTGTATATCAAAATCAAATGTTTGTAAATATGCCCACCAACGGTAAACTCTGGGCAACAACTCAATCTTGTTTCGATTGATGATTTTAACGAATTACAATCCGTGAATATTACAAATTTTCTGCCATGTAAGTAGTGTCGAAAATGCTTAACAGCATTGACCACAGCAAGTGTTTCTTATTCGTATGAAGTATATTTATATTCGTATGGACTTGTTGTCTTACTATAATACTCCACTACATACGGTTTATGGTCAATTCTATGCAAGAGTATGGCACCATATCCGATTGCATTTGCATCGGTGTGCAACTCGATCGGATACTGAGGGTCGAAGATCATCAAGACTGGCTTATTTGTTAGAATGTAAATAATTTTCTTACGAATCTCCTCATGCTCTATGTTTCACTTGAACTTATTTTTTTCTGAGGTTAGAAAATATAGAGGCTTCATTAGCTGTGAAAATCCGGGAACGAACTATCGGAAATATGTCGCCAAACCAATAAACTGTCTTAATGTTGTTACCGACCTAGGAGGTGGCAAAGCATTCAAGGATTCTATTTTTCGCAAATTCGGCCTAATCTCACCCGCCCTCACTTCAAATCCTAAATATTGGACAGCAGTCCTTAAGAAAAAACATTTTTCAACATTGAATGAAAACCCAGCCTTTGTTAAAATATCCAAAACAATCTTTAGCCTCTCTCGAGCGGTTTCCTTGGTTGGAGCTACAATCATTATGTCATCCATGTACACAATGACATACGAATAAGCTATCTCACCTAACGCCTTCATGACGGCTCTTTGGAAAACTGATGGGGCATTCTTGAGTCCAAATGGCATCGACAGGAACTCGTACTGTCCGTCAGGAGTGACGAAAGCTGTGTATTCGACAGAGTTCGGATGCATGGGGACTTGATAATACCCACTTGCCATGTCCAAACAGGTAAAGAACTTTGCACCGCGCAGCCTGGCTATCTGATCAGCTATTAACGGTAACGGAAACTTATCGGCAACAGTATTTGAGTTAAGTTCTCTATAGTCCACACAAAGCCTGGCTGATCCGTTCTTCTTCTTCACCAATAAAACAGGGCTCGCAAAGGGGAAACTACTCGGTCTGATAACTTTGTACTCTAATAGCTCTTGAATTTTGCTTCGGACTACATCTCTCTCACTGGGACTCAATCTATATGGTCTTCTCTGTACAGTTTTGGTCTCGTCGATCAATCGAATTATCATTTCACCTGAATTAACACGAGTCTGTGGCGTTCCCTTTATAAACGAATCCGTGTAAGATTTTAACAGTGTTATTACTTCGTTTTTGTCTTCACCATATACATCACTCTCTATCTTATCAAATGAGTTGTCTACTACTGTAGAGCACGTATTTACAGTTTTTGATTTAATTATTTCAACTCCCTCACAAGACACCATTGCAACGTATCCCTGAGCTAAAACTTCTCGTCCTAATACCATATTATTTGACATACAGTCATCTGGTATTACATGAAATATTACATTTAGACTATTTCCATTAATAAGGACATTATTATCAATTTGCATTGTGCTACAAACTTTAGCATTTCCAATTCCTTTCAAACTTACAACATTATTTAGTCTTTTTCCACTTAGCTCATTTGAGAAACTCTCTTTAACTAATGAGCACTCCGATCCCGAATCAAAAATAATTGGAAAATTCTCACCTCGCAACAGCATACAACAGCATGTCTTTGGCTCTTCTACCACGCACAGCTTGATCCTGCCTCGGCATACCAGTGATCTGCTTCTTGTTTCTGCAATCAGCCATTTTGTGGCCCATATTACCACAAGAATGACACTTTATTGAAGAAAACTTTGTTCGCTTTGCTCCAGATTCCTCATTTCCCATATGCTGTGTACGCTTGTCAAACGCAAAGACCTGCAACTCGGCTTGTAACTCACGTCTGGTCTTGATATCCGCAATGTATGTTATTCGTTGCAGTCGTCGATCAACGTTGCCCAAATGTCCCAGGACCACAGATACAGCAATCCTCTCAGTGTCGAAGCCCTTCCATTTGCCAACGAGTGATGTCACCAAGCGACTAGCATATATCGCAAGGCACTCACCGTTGCTGGGGCGACCGTTTAATAACTGTAAAAACATGGCGGCCAGCGTCTCAATTTTTGCATAGCGTTGCTGAAATAACTGCTTAAATTCCAGCCATGTTACTCCTGTGTAACATATTTGAGAGAGCCATTGGGACGCGCTTCCTTCCAGCGATTTTGTTAGTGCCAGTATTAAAGCACTGCCTTCCAGTGGGTTTTCACTTAAAACAATATCAACGGTTTCACACCATTGAGTGGCGTCGGCGCCCGAAGTCTCGGCATTGAATTTTGGCAATATGACGCCGCCATTTTGTGCCGGCTGTAGTACCGACGCTTGCAAAGTTTTTCCCAATTCCAGGAAGCTTTGGCTTTGCTGCTCCATCAAAATGCGGAGTTGATCTTCCATGTTTCGTTGGCGAGAATTATATCCCACTTCTGATAACGGAGAACATAAATTATCTTCCTTATTGGTTGTAGTACTTCTTGTATTGTGCAGTGAGTCCCCTTTTAAAATATTTCCGTAGCACGTGTTTCTTTTCGTTCTCTTCATCTTCTTCTTTTATAACGACTGACAACACTTTTTCAAAGTTACCAGGGCCACACTCGATCTTATAAAAATCAAGACCTCACAATCAAAATACAACCCTGACACTCTTATCGATAAGTCTTCCATACAACCCATCATCGATAAGGCGCCCTTTTCAAATAAACATCTCCATCTCCGACATATTTATATAAATTTTAATATAATGAAACAAAAACAAGTGCGCAAGGCTACAGACGGGTGCGCTCGACAGACAGATACCCTTTAACATTCGTACCAAACATGTAAAAACACTCATGACTTCTGACAGAGAATTCTTCCTAACTTATTTTAATACATATGGCTTACTCGCTCACACATACACATACACGCGCGTTAACAGTAAAGCGACACGGCGCGACGTCGACGTAGACGTCAACTGCTCAAAGCAGCGCGCCGGCTGCTGCACGTACGGAACATTTGTCATTTGACAGACGGACAGACAGACAGACGGACAGACGGACAGACAGACATGGCTAGATCGACTCGGCTTGTGATCCTGAGCAAGAATATAAATATTTTATATTCTATGCCTGTTATGCCTGTTACGCACATTCCGACAAACCTAATAGACCATGTATTTTTTTTTAAATCCATGGCCTAAAACCTAATAGACCAGGGTTTTTTTGAAAACCCATGGCCTACAAAGAACAAATTCAATAATATGTTCCCCACAGGAGTCGAAATACAATCTGAACGATTAATAGTCATGTCATAATAATACTGCTAACTCATTTTACCGCAACATTAATTACCATATACTCCGCAAAGATGGCATTCAATTTCACATAAGAAAATAATCTTTTCCATTGCACGTATGCAACGCTTCACAGATCAAAAGAAAACGTTAACTTCCATTACATCTATGTTTGTGAACCGATCGGACTGTTATTTATAGGGAAGGTTCATATCGTATTTATCTATATGTATGTTAAAGCAGAAAGGTGAAACTTGAATACTTTGCTTAATAATCGCAAATTACTGATTTACAGGAATCTACATGCCAAATTTTGTGTCTCTAGCTTTCTTAATAGCTGAGAATCATGCGCTCATACAGCCAGACGGAGAGGCAGACATGGCTAGGTCGAATTAGCTAGTAACCCTGAGCAAGACTATATATGCATTATGGGGTCGCTGATGTCTCCTTCTGCCTGTTACGCACAATCCGAAAAACCTAATAGACCAGGGTTTTTTTGTAAACCCATGGCCTACAAAGAACAAATTCAATAATATGTTCCCCACGGGAGTCAAACTACAATCTGAACGATTAATAGTCATGTCATAATAATAATGCTAACGCATTTTACCACAACATTAAATACCATATACTCCGCAAAGATGACATCTCAATTTAACATAAGAAAATAATCTATTCCGTTGCACGTATGCAAGTCTTCACAGATCAATAGAAAACCTTAACTTCTAATCATCTATGTTTATTAACCGATTGGACTGTAATTTAAAGGGAATGTTCATATCGTATTTATCTATATTTATGCCAAAGCAAAAAGGTGAAACTTAAATACTTTGCTTAATAATCGCAAATTACTGATTAAGGACTCTACATGCCAAATTTTGTGTCTCTAGCTTTCTTAATAGCTGAGAATCATGCGCTCATACAGCCAAACGGACAGGCAGACATGGCTAGGTCGACTTAGCTAGTGACCCTGAGCAAGACTATATATACATTATGGGGTCGCTGTTGTCTCCTTCTGCCTGTTACGCACAATTCGAAAAACCTAATAGACCAGGGTTTTTTTTGTAAACCCATGGCCTACAAAAAACAAATTCAATAATATGTTCCCCACGGGAGTCGAACTACAATCTGAACGATTAATAGTCATGTCATAATAATACTGCGAACGCATTTTACCGGAACATTAATTACCATATACACCGCAAAGATGGCATTCAATTTCACATAAGAAAATAATCTATTCCGTTGCACGTATGCAACGCTTCACAGATCAATAGAAAACGTTAACTTTCATAACTTCTATGTTAAATAACCGATACGTTGCACGTAGGCAACGCCTCACAGATCAACAGAAAACGTTAACTTGCATTACATCTATGTTTATTAACCGATCGGACTGTAATTTATAGGGAAGGTTCATATCGTATTTATCTATATGTATGCCAAAGCAGAAAGGTGAAACTTAAATACTTTGCTTAATAATTGCAAATTACTGATTTACAGGAATCTACATGCCAAATTTTGTGCCTCTAGCTTTCTTAATAGCTGAGAATCATGCGCTCATAGAGCCAGACGGACAGGCAGACATGGCTAGGTCGAATTAGCTAGTAACCCTGAGCAAGACTATATATGCATTATGGGGTCGCTGATGTCTCCTTCTGCCTGTTACGCACAATCCGAAAAACCTAATAGACCAGGGTTTTTTTGTAAACCCATGGCTTACAAAGAACAAATTCAATAATATGTTCCCCACGGGAGTCGAACTACAATCTGAACGATTAATAGTCATGTCATAATAATAATGCTAACGCATTTTACCACAACATTAATTACCATATACTTCGCAAAGATGACATCTCAATTTCAGATAAGAAAATATTCTATTTCATTGCACGTATGCAAGGCTTCACAGATCAATAGAAAACGTTAACTTGTAATCATCTATGTTTATTAACCGATCGGACTGTAATTTAAAGGGAATGTTTACGTCGAAACGTACCCGCCTAAAAGTAGGCAGCGTTGCGGCGTAAACAGTGCGAGAGTCACCAAAAGCTCTCGCGCTCTTTTATCCGAAGTAATGCTAAGTTAGACTTAAGATTACAGTGTAAATTTACATGAAACCAGATGAAGAAATACAAGTGAATTGAACAGACGCGCCCCGAATTGCCTCTTTTTTTTCAAATAGTTTTCCGCGTCGGTTCAAGTTTTTATTTCAGCCAAAAACACCCCCGATTCCAGAAGAAGCCTTTGCCGCCACCACAATCATTGGTCCTTCGAGCCGGATCATCATCATTTTTTATTCTTATTCGGACTCACGTCGCTGGATTTTACATCCCCTCGCTCCGCTCGAACCTCAGCCACGGCTTAAGCATCTTCAGGGACTCAGTTCAGATAAGTACATGATTTTTTCTTACTTGTCTGAGGCGGAGGTGCTGTGTGCAACTGCTCCTATTAGAAAAAATTAATTTCTTTCCAAACTTTGGCGAACCTCTGTATGTGCATATGTGCACTTGCAAGTACATACATACAGACGATCGCCATATTGGATCCATTGGAAAAGATCTACATATGTACATATAAGTACATATGTATGCATGTCCATTTTTCAATTGCACACAGTTTTCCTTCCATTAAAAATCATTTTTTTTACCTCCGCCACATATTATTTTATGTATGTACCAAATCCTAAAAAGTGCATGTAAAACTTCCATCACACGTACATACATACTTTCCCTAAAGTTTTATGCAAATATACATATGTATGTACAATTTTATTACATACATATGTCAGCATAAAACTTATATTACAATATTTGCCCAAGTATATTGCCAAAATCCGAACCCTAAGCGGCAATTGTACCTCCAAATTATATTAAAAGAAACATAACACTTATTTTTCCATTTTTTAAAAAAAAAAGATAAAATTTATTCATTTAATAATAAACGTTTTACAAAATACATAAAATACATCTACCAACATACATACATACATATGTACACATTTACGGGCAGCAATATTTCGGCTGCACCGGCACAAGACACACATATACATAAATTTATAGCTATCGTTTTATTTATTCTTATCAACTAACTAATACTATTCACAGCAAGATATTTTTCGTTTTTTATTATTTAATTTCGTTTGTTTACCTTTTGCCGGCTTAGTGATCGCAGTTCGATCACAATCGACCGACCACCACTTTTTTCCTTCTTTCAGTGTTATCGTTCCAGGGCTGAACAAGCTCGATTATTTTTTAAAAATAATCACTTAGTGGGCAACTGTGATTTTTCTCAGTCACTGTTTTTTTTTTCAATTTGTCGTTTTTTTGTGCACTGTGTTGTTATATTCACAAAGCGCTGCAACGTTGCAAAGGGTATCGATTATTTTTCCTCCATTTGAGCAAATATATTTCAAATTATAAATAACTCTTTATAGTTATTTTCACAATTTAATTTATTTGTTATTTTCTATATACATAAATTAAATTGCGTCAATTTGCTCAAAATTTCCACGCTGAGTATAAAATACTTCGATAATTATTTTTACTCAATAAAAAATATATCGGTAGCTTATAAAGTTTAATATTTATATATTTTTTTTTTTTTTGCAACGTCCTCCACTTTTCTACGAGACAGTGCTGCCTTGAATTTAACAACATATTCCGTGCTCAATATTTTTCGATAACTTTCCGATCGATTAACATATTATTTTTGTTATTTATTATTTTATTATTTTATAATAATAAGATAATCCTCGACTATCCTCAGCATCAATTGCATTCTTTCTAGCTTTTTTGAAAGCTTGGTATGCCAATTGATAGTGGTAAAGACTCAAAGAAACACCTTGTAGTACAAACGACTCAGCATAGACGTTCAGGCTCTCTCCCAAGTTCCCTTCTTGGTAGAGCTCCTTCTCCCGCCACTCTGCGGAAAGTTCCAACTCCGGCCAAATCCAAAGTTGCTCAGGTACCAACAATTTCGGTGCGCGCTCCTCCAGTCACTCGTTCAGTTGGTCATCAGATCTCCCAGGCGCTAAAAATGGCACTTCAAGAGTTCATCAACTCGTCCGATAAGCTCACGCAGTTTGAAGCTAGGATTCAAAATTCTCCTACAGCCTCACTTCACACTCACAGAGTGCGTCTTGAGCAGCTTCGGTCCATATGGACTGCCGTAGAGCTCAAATATGAACTCTGTTCCAATTCATTGTCTCAAACGGAGACAAATGTTGAGGATAAGATCGCCATGCAAACCCGGTATGACCACTGCTACTCTATATACGAGGAACTTGCCTCTCAGTTAAATGAGAGTATAGAGACCGCAACAGCTCCCACTCCAACACCTGTAGCAGCACAAGTAGCCTTCCAGCCACGAAGCTACAGGTCTCCACCCTTCGATGCTGAAATTTTCAGCGGAGACTACCTGAAATGGCCCACTTTCCGAGACCTCTTCACAGCGGTCTACATTTCCGATCCCGGTTTAAGCGAGATCGAGAAATTATTCCATCTTAATTCAAAGACCAGTGGCGAAGCGAAGGCAATCGTTTCCAAATCCCCTCTTACGAATGAGGGTTTCTCTTCTGCTTGGAAGAACTTGACGGATAGATTTGAGAATAAGAGGCTGTTAGTCAACAGCCAACTCAAAACCCTCTTCAACCTTCCGTCAGTCTCTCATGAATCTGGAGCCGCCATCCAAGTTCTCCAAAGCACAATACAAAGTTGCTTAACGGCTCTAGAACATTCCAAAATCAGCACAGAGAATTGGGATTGCCTTCTAGTCTTCCTCTGTTCGTCTAAGCTGCCAAGGCTGACACTGTCACTTTGGGAACAGTCAGTACAGAACAAGGCTGAAATTCCGTCATGGCAAGAAATGTCCGATTTTCTGTCAGAACGCTATCGCACACTAGAAGCGATAGAAGATGTGCAACCTAGCACAAGCTCACAGGCTACTTCCAAACCTGCTCGAAAAGAGCCCCCTACGAGGAAGGTCAACTCCTTTGAAACAAAGGTTGTAGGCAAACCACAAACCTGCAACCTCTGTTCAAAGGAGAACCATCCTATACGTCTGTGTCCCCGCTTTCTCCAAATGGCTGTTGATGAAAGGTCCAAGTTCATCAAACAGCAAAAGTTGTGTTTAAATTGTTTCGCAAGAGGGCATATCCTTAAAGACTGCACGAGTCAACACAATTGTTATACGTGCAAGGGTCGCCACAATACACTCCTGCATCGTGGCCCCCCTCCTCCTGCGCCCTCTTCGACAACTTCTGCAGCAACTCCCCAGAATGCTATTATACAGTCCACTCCTCCGAAGACTAATATTCAGAATTATTTCACGGCGAACACACAAGGTGTTCTTCTCGGCACGGCTCTTATAAACGTTTGCCATTTGGGCATGACTTATAAGGCACGTGCACTGATCGATCCAGGATCAGAGGCTACGTTCATCTCCGAACGGATGTTCAACATCATAAAGCCCTCCTACCAAGCCGTGCAAGTTCAAGTAGCTGGCTTAAATCAAGCTGTCTCAGCCAATCCTCAGAAGTTATGCCACTTCCAGATTGGCTCTCCGATCACTCCCAGGTTACAGCTGGAAACTGCAGCCTTTGTTCTTCCTCAATTGGCAGGTAACCTTCCATCCTACTCAATGTCCAAGGATCTTCTGAAGGACCTGCCAAACCTCCAACTCGCTGATCCGCACTTCCACCAGAGCTCTCAGATAGACGTGCTCTTAGGAGCCGATATCCTTCCATCTATTATGAAGAGTGGCTCTGTATCCAAAATTTGTGGAACCCTGCTCGGTCAAGAGACCATATTCGGCTGGGTCCTCACTGGACCAGTAGCCCAGTCGAATTTTTCGACCGTGTCATCCTTTACCACAAGGATTAAGATCAGCAAAGAGCAAAGGCTTGATGATCTTCTCACAAAGTTTTGGGTTGTGGAAGATCTACCAGCCAAGCTGGTAAAAGATTCCGATTCAGCGTGTGAAAACAACTTTCTCCGCACCACATCAAGAACTAAGGAGGGCAGATATGTCGTTACTCTCCCATTCAAGAATCCTGAAACCTTCGACTTAGGACATTCAAGGTCCATCGCACTCGCTCAGTTTCTCAGAAACGAATGTCGTTTAAAGAGAAACTTTCCTTTAAAAGAGCAGTACGACTCCATTATTCAGGAGTATTTAGACTTCGGCCATATGAGGCCGGTCTCCCCGAGTAACGACTGCAACATTTTTTATCTCCCTCATCATGCTGTCTTCAAACCTGAGAGCACCACAACAAAAGTTCGCGTTGTCTTCAACGCCTCCAGTCCGTCCTCCAATGGGAAAAGCTTGAACGATATCCTACATTCAGGACCCGTTCTCCAATCCGATCTGACTATGCAGATCTTGAAATGGCGTTTTTTCCGATTTGTTTTTAATGCCGACATCACAAAGATGTACCGGCAGATACTCGTTCACACGAGTCACACGCCATTTCAACGTATCCTCTTCAGGAACCCAAGTGGCGAAATTTGTGACTACGAACTCAACACAGTCACTTTCGGAGTTAACTGTGCTCCATTCTTGGCCATTCGGGTTCTTCAACAGCTTTCCCAGGATGTTAGCACACATCTTCCTCTCGCCAGCGACATCATATCCAACTACATGTACGTAGACGATGTCCTTGCTGGCGCGCATTCCATAAAGCACGCCACAGCGTCCATACAAGAGTTATGCAAAGCTCTTGAGACGGCTGGTTTTCCCTTAAGAAAGTGGACCTCCAACCACAAAGATGTGCTAGCTAATATCCAAAAGGACCATCTACTTAACGCCGATTTCCTCGAACTAGAGGAAGCGAGCTTAGCAAAGACTCTAGGTATACGCTGGCAAGCGCATACGGATGAGTTTCTCTTTGCACCCTCCGAAGAAGATGTGAGACAGTCTTACACTAAACGAGAAGTTCTATCTCACATCGCCAAATTATTTGATCCAGCAGGCTGGCTGGCACCATTCGTGGTCCGTGCCAAAATTTTCATGCAGGAGATATGGCTGCAAAATCTTGGATGGGATGAAGCGTTGCCACAAGATCTGAAGCAACGCTGGCAGGATTTCCTATCCAGCTACTCATCCCTCCATAGGATTCGGATCCCAAGATGGGTCCAATATACACCCTTAGCTAAGCTCCAAATCCATGGTTTCTGCGACGCATCTCAGCGCGCCTACGGAGCAGCTATTTACATCCGTGTTGAGATCCAACACAAAGTCTCCAGCCATCTCCTTGTTGCCAAGACCAGAGTAGCTCCTGTAAAGACCATCTCCTTGCCTCGATTAGAACTCTGCGGCGCATTACTGCTCGCCGAGTTATCAGCAACACTCCTCCCTCAGCTTCCAGTCAATAGCTACGAAGAGTACTATTGGACTGATTCCACCATTGTGTTAGCCTGGCTTAATAAGCTTCCATGTCAATGGACGACATTCGTGGCTAACAGAGTAGCTAAGATAACTCAGCTCACGAGTTCAGGCAAATGGTCCCACGTCAGATCTGAGCACAACTCTGCCGATCTGGCCAGTAGAGGTGCCTCGTCAGAGGACCTCATTGGCAACAGTCTCTGGTGGCATGGACCCGATTGGCTGATCCTTCCAGCAGAAGAATGGCCTGTTGCGATCAATATCACTCATGAAACAGACGAAGAGCTTCGTCCTGTTAAATGCAACTTAACTAAGTTGCCTCCTTCATCCGACTGCATCTTGGAGAGATTTTCCGAGCTCGACAGAGCACTGCGGGTGATGACTTACGTATACCGTTTTATACAAAGGTGTCGCAAGCCTGATCTTGTGCTCTCTCCAGATGCCAGCAGCTCTGAACTCTCCAAAGTCCAAGATTTGCTCATTCGGAACACCCAACGTACTCAATTCCAGAAAGAGTACAACTGTCTGTTGAACAAAGAACAGATTGCAAAGAGTAGTGACATCATTAATTTGAATCCATTTATTGACGCCAGCGGAGTTATGAGATCATGCGGTCGTGTGAGAACATCCGCTTCTTTAAGCTATGATGAACGGCACCCGATCATCCTTCCGTACTCATGTACCTTCTCACATCTCCTCGTCCGGTTTACACATCGTATCTCCCTCCATGGTGGAAATCAATTAATGATGCGCCTAATAAGATCACGCTACTGGATTCCGAAACTCCGAACTTTAGTGAAAGCCACTATCAATTCCTGTCGAGTTTGCATTCTCCAACGCAAAAAATTGCAAACTCAACTCATGGGTACTTTGCCCTCTGCGAGAGTCTCCTTTTCTCGACCTTTTACTCACACGGGACTCGACTTCGCGGGTCCTTTTGATATAAAAAATTTCACTGGTCGAGCCTGCCTCATAACCAAGGGCTATGTATGTGTCTTCGTGTGTTTCAGCACAAAGGCCATACATTTAGAAGCAACCTCGGATCTAACAACCGAGAAGTTTCTCGCAGCCTTCGCACGTTTCGTCGCGAGACGCGGCTGCCCCCACAATGTATACTCCGACAACGGAAAGACGTTCGTCGGAGCCTCCAAAGTCCTGTCAACAGAGTTTATGAAGGCAGTGAAGGCTGATATATCCACCAAATACAGCCATCAAAACCTCGCATGGCACTTCAATCCTCCCAGCGCGCCGCACATGGGTGGCTTATGGGAAGCTGGAGTAAAGAGCTTTAAAACGCTCTTCTACAAGTCCACTTCCTCACTAAAATATACGTTCGAAGAACTATCCACACTCCTTTGCAAGGTCGAAGCGTGCCTTAATTCCAGGCCAATCTCTCCAATGTCTGAGAGCCCCACCGATCTTTTAGCCTTAACTCCCGGCCATTTTCTAATCGGCGGTCCGCTCATGTCCATCGCAGAGCCTGAAATCCAAGAAGACGCTGTATCCATCATCAATCGATGGCAACGACTCAAGGCTCTGCATCAACAGTTTTGTTTTCGTTGGAAAGAGGAATACCTCAAAGAGTTGCACAAACGCTCCAAATGGCAACTTCCAACGCGAAACCTCCAAGTCGGCGATATGGTGGTTGTCAAAGAAGACAACCTACCAGTCAACGAATGGCGTCTGGGCCGCATCCAAGCCGTTTACCCTGGCGCTGATGACATTGTCCGCGTGGTGGATATCCTCACCACCCGTGGCGTCATCAAAAAGCCCACCGTAAAAGTAGTCCTCCTCCCGGAGAGGACACAGTCCAGACACCCTCCTAACCTTGTGTTGTCCATCAGTGGATATATGTTCTCCAAATACTAATCCATATATCCACCTTCTCCTTTCCAGATTAGTAAGATGGCACCACCAAAGGCACACACCACACAAACCCAAAGGGGTAAACTCCTTCAGATGCCGCGTATGCAGAGGAGTCCACGCCCTAAAGAAGTGCCAGAGATTCCTGCGTCTGGCTGCGGAGAAGCGTCTTCGGGCAGTGTTAATCAACAAATACTGCCCGAACTGCCTCGCCCATGAACACTCGAAGGGTTCATGTCGCAGTGGAGGCACCTGTCGTACATGCGGCGAGGGCCACCACACGCTTCTCCACCTTCCAATCACCTCCCAACCCGAGAGGCAAGAGAAACAGGCAACCTTGCCATCCGTGACGCCTCTTCCACCTTTGGAGTCCCTGGCGACGTCCCCATCTGTGGCGATCAGCATGATGCCGACCGCCATAGTCAACCTGGACATGGCCGGCAAGATCTTCGAGGTGCGTGTGCTGTTGGACGCGTGCAGCCCACACAGCCGCATGCCCACCTCATTGGCAAAGGCTTTTGGCCTTTCCGCCGAAAATGGGTTTTGCCGAGCCCTGTTCAGGTCGAGGGCCTCGCCAGAGTTCTCCATCACAGTGACTCTAAAGATGGAAGATGTGCAGATCAGGACTCCGGCACAAAAGGTGAACAAGGAGCTCCAAAGCAGCTATCCGGGCATCACGCTAGCGGACACTCGATGCCATGTGCCAAGCAGAGTATCCATCGTTCTGGGGGCCGACGTCTATGGAGACGTACTCCTCCCAGGGCTGGTTCCATCCCACGGTGGTTTGCCGTTGGCCCAGAACACTCTGTTTGGCTGGGTATTATCCGGTGTCTTTAAGACGTAGTCCGCCAGCGCCCATCAAGCCCCTCCAGCGGCCTCCAAAAGATCCCGGCCCCAGCTATTTGCAATAGTATTGCAAGGGGGGCGGGATGTTTACGTCGAAACGTACCCGCCTAAAAGTAGGCAGCGTTGCGGCGTAAACAGTGCGAGAGTCACCAAAAGCTCTCGCGCTCTTTTATCCGAAGTAATGCTAAGTTAGACTTAAGATTACAGTGTAAATTTACATGAAATCAGATGAAGAAATACAAGTGAATTGAACAGACGCGCCCCGAATTGCCTCTTTTTTTTCAAATAGTTTTCCGCGTCGGTTCAAGTTTTTATTTCAGCCAAAAACACCCCCGATTCCAGAAGAAGCCTTTGCCGCCACCACATTCAGGAAGGTTCACATCGTATTTATCTATATGTATGCCAAAGCAGAAAGGTGAAACTTAAATACTTTGCTTAATAATCGCAAATTACTGATTTAAGGAATCTACATGCCAAATTTTGTGTCTCGAGCTTTCTTAATAGCTGAGAATCATGCGCTCATACAGCCAGACGGACAGGCAGACATGGCTAGGTCGAATTAGCTAGTAACCCTGAGCAAGACTATATATGCATTATGGGGTCGCTGATGTCTCCTTCTGCCTGTTACGCACAATCCCAAAAACCTAATAGACCAGGGTTTTTTTGTAAACCCATGGCCTACAAAGAACAAATTCAATAATATGTTCCCCACGGGAGTCGAACTACAATCTGAACGATTAATAGTCATGTCATAATAATAATTCTAACGCATTTTACCACAACATTAATTACCATATACTTCGCAAAGATGACATCTCAATTTCAGATAAGAAAATATTCTATTTCACTGCACGTATGCAAGGCTTCACAGATCAATAGAAAACGTTAACTTGTAACCATCTGTTTACTAACCGATCGGACTGTAATTTATAGGGAAGGTTCATATCGTATTTATCTATATGTATGCCAAAGCAGAAAGGTGAAACTTGAATACTTTTCTTAATAATCGCAAATTACTGATTTACAGGAATTTAAATGCCAAATTTTGTGTCTCTAGCTTTCTTAATAGCTGAGAATCGTTCAGATTGTATTTCACGGGAGTCGAAATACAATCTGAACGATTAATAGTCATGTCATAGTAATAATGCTAACGCATTTTACCACAACATTAATTACCATATACTCCGCAAAGATGACATCTCAATTTCAGATAAAAAAATAATCTATTCCGTTGCACGTATGCAACGCTTCACAGATCAATAAAAAATGTTAACTTGTAATCATCTATGTTTATTAACCGATCGGACTGTAATTTAAAGGGAAGGTTCACATCGTATTTATCTATATGTATGCCAAAGCAGAAAGGTGAAACTTAAATACTTTGCTTAATAATCGCAAATTACTGATTTAAGGAATCTACATGCCAAATTTTGTGTCTCGAGCTTTCTTAATAGCTGAGAATCATGCGCTCATACAGCCAGACGGACAGGCAGACATGGCTAGGTCGAATTAGCTAGTAACCCTGAGCAAGACTATATATGCATTATGGGGTCGCTGATGTCTCCTTCTGCCTGTTACGCACAATCCGAAAAACCTAATAGACCAGGGTTTTTTTGTAAACCCATGGCCTACAAAGAACAAATTCAATAATATGTTCCCCACGGGAGTCGAACTACAATCTGAACGATTAATAGTCATGTCATAATAATAATGCTAACGCATTTTACCACAACATTAATTACCATATACTTCGCAAAGATGACATCTCAATTTCAGATAAGAAAATATTATATTTCATTGCACGTATGCAAGGCTTCACAGATCAATAGAAAACGTTAACTTGTAATCATCTATGTTTATTAACCGATCGGACTGTAATTTAAAGGGAAGGTTCATATCGTATTTATCTATATGTATGCCAAAGCAGAAAGATGAAACTTAAATACTTTGCTTAATAATCGCAGGGAGTCGACCTTCAATCTGAACGATTAATAGTCATGTCATAATAATAATGCTAACGCATTTAACCACAACATTAATTACCATATACTCCGCAAAGATGGCATCTCAATTTCACATAAGAAAATAATCTATTCCGTTGCACGTATGCAACGCTTCACAGATCATTAGAAAACGTTAACTTTCATAACTTCTATGTTAAATAACCGATACGTTGCATGTAGGCAACGCCTTACAGATCAATAAAAAACGTTAACTTGCATTACATCTATGTTTATTAACCGATCGGACTGTAAGTTATAGGGAAGGTTCATATCGTATTTATCTATATGTATGCCAAAGCAGAAAGGTGAAACTTGAATACTTTGCTTAACAATCGCAAATTACTGATTTACAGGAATTTAAATGCCAAATTTTGTGTCTCTAGCTTTCTTAATAGCTGAGAATCATGCGCTCATATAGCCAGACGGACACGCAGACATGGCTAGGTCGAATAAGCTAGTAACCCTGAGCAAGATTATATATGCATTATGGGGTCGCTGATGTCTCCTTCTGCCTATTACGCACAATCCGAAAAACCTAATAGACCAGGGTTTTTTTGTAAACCCATGGCTTACAAAGAACAAATTCAATAATATGTTCCCCACGGGAGTCGAAATACAATCTGAACGATTAATACTCATGTCATAGTAATAATGCTAACGCATTTTACCACAACATTAATTACCATATACTCCGCAAAGATGACATCTCAATTTCAGATAAAAAAATAATCTATTCCGTTGCACGTATGCAACGCTTCACAGATCAATAAAAAATGTTAACTTGTAATCATCTATGTTTATTAACCGATCGGACTGTAATTTAAAGGGAAGGTTCACATCGTATTTATCTATATGTATGCCAAAGCAGAAAGGTGAAACTTGAATACTTTTCTTAATAATCGCAAATTACTGATTTACAGGAATTTAAATGCCAAATTTTGTGTCTCTAGCTTTCTTAATAGCTGAGAATCATGCGCTCATATAGCCAGACGGACACGCAGACATGGCTAGGTCGAATAAGCTAGTAACCCTGAGCAAGATTATATATGCATTATGGGGTCGCTGATGTCTCCTTCTGCCTATTACGCACAATCCGAAAAACCTAATAGACCAGGGTTTTTTTGTAAACCCATGGCTTACAAAGAACAAATTCAATAATATGTTCCCCACGGGAGTCGAAATACAATCTGAACGATTAATACTCATGTCATAATAATAATGCTAACGCATTTTACCACAACATTAATTACCATATACTCCGCAAAGATGACATCGCAATTTCAGATAAGAAAATAATCTATTCCATTGCACGTATGCAAGTCTTCACGGATCAAGAGAAAACGTTAACTTGTAATCATCTATGTTTATAAACCGATCGGACTGTAATTTAAAGGGAAGGTTCACATCGTATTTATCTATATAATAATAAACATGTCATAATAATAATGCTAACGCATTTAACCACAACATTAATTACCATATACTCCGCAAAGATGGCATCTCAATTTCACATAAGAAAATAATCTATTCCGTTGCACGAATGCAACGCTTCACAGATCATTAGAAAACGTTAACTTTCATAACTTCTATGTTAAATAACCGATACGTTGCACGTAGGCAACGCCTTACAGATCAAGAAAAAACGTTAACTTGCATTACATCTATGTTTATTAACCGATCGGACTGTAATTTATAGGGAAGGTTCATATCGTATTTATCTATATGTATGCCAAAGCAGAAAGGTGAAACTTGAATACTTTGCTTAACAATCGCAAATTACTGATTTACAGGAATTTAAATGCCAAATTTTGTGTCTCTAGCTTTCTTAATAGCTGAGAATCATGCGCTCATATAGCAAGACGGACAAGCAGACATGGCTAGGTCGAATAAGCTAGTAACCCTGAGCAAGACAATATATGCATTATGGGGTCGCTGATGTCTCCTTCTGCCTGTTGCGCACAATCCGGAAAACCTAATAGACCAGGGTTTTTTGTAAACCCATGGCCTACAAAGAACAAATTCAATAATATGTTCCCCATGGGAGTCGAACTACAATCTGAACGATTAATAGTCATGTCATAATAATAATGCTAACGCATTTTACCACAACATTAATAACCATATACTCCGCAAAGATGGCATCTCAATTTCACATAAGAAAATAATCTATTCCGTTGCACGTATGCAACGCTTCACAGATCAATAGAAAACGTTAACTTTCATAACTTCTTTGTTAAATAACCGATACGTTGCAAGTAGGCAACGCCTTACAGATCAATAGAAATTGTTAACTTGCATTACATATATGTTTATTAACCGATCAGACTGTTATTTATAGGGAAGGTTCATATCGTATTTATCTATATGTATGCCAAAGCAGAAAGATAAAACTTAAATAGTTTGCCTAATAATAACAAATTACTGATTTACAGGAATCTACATGCCAAATTTTGTGTCTCTAGCTTTCTTAATAGCTGAGAATCATGCGCTCATACAGCCAGACGGACAGGCAGACATGGATAGGTCGAATTAGCTAGTGACCCTGAGCAAGACTACATATACATTATGGGGTCGCTGATATCTCCTTCTGCCTGTTACGCACAATCCGAAAAACCTAATAGACCAGGGTTTTTTTGTAAACCCATGGCCTACAAAGAACAAATTCAATAATATGTTCCCCACGGGAGTCAAACTACAATCTGAACGATTAATAGTCATGTCATAATAATAATGCTAACGCATTTTACCACAACATTAATTACCATATACTCGGCAAAGATGACATCTCAATTTCACATAAGAAAATAATCAATTCCGTTGCACGTATGCAACGCTTCACAGATCCATAGAAAACGTTAACTTTCATAACTAAGCTAGTGACCCTGAGCAAGACTATATATAGTGACATATCCATTTTACACCCACACTTTAAACTCCCCAATTCCACACATACACGCACATTATTGTAAAACGCACATACACACATTAATGTATAAGCAAAATATGTAATCAAAGAACGAGAGCCCTTCGATTAACTTTGGTTCCCACAGATCATAAATCTAAAAACGCGAACAATAACAAATAATTGCTCGAACCCGATCACCCAAATAATTGTCCCCCAATTCGATCACTTGGCTAGCCCCAATGTTTACAGCGAGCCAACTGAAATAATAAAGCTTCATCACCCGAGTTTCCGCTCAGGCACTTGTCTCAGGATTCTTCAATTACCTCTATTTATCGGGAACCTCTCCCTCTCTCAATGAGAGAACATTAAAGTCAAATCAGCCTTACTCTCTTATAGAGAACATTAGAATCAAATTAGCTAAACTCCCTTAAAGAGTTTGCTCTCTTAACACCCACTCTGCCTATATATACCCAGGCACGCATCTAAGGAGTAGTTCAGTAAACTTTCAGTTTAGTTCTGTTCAGTTCAGCATAGATCTGTTCAGTTCAGCTCAGTCCCGAGCACCGAGAACGCTATCAACCGCGCTAGCTCGCTAAATTCTGTTATCAAACCCTATATAATCTAAAGGCTCTAGTTCTTCCTGTGGAAGCAAATAAAAAAGTATTTAACTAATAAACTTAAAACAACTGTGTTTTTATTTTTTTTTGTTTAACCCTCGGTCTGAATTCGTTAATGGCGCAGCCGGTAGGATAAAAAGAAAAAGTTGTGCGACTAGTTTACCGATATCAATCTAGTGATAAAAGATCCTTGTACGACCAAGCGTATCTTTTTGTGATTAAACCACGCGAATCGGCGCTAAGGTAAAAGTGCATCGTAATACAATAAAATCGTTTTATCCGCCAAAGAACTTCACGTAAGGTCGGTGATTGATACGCAATAGTTAATCTACTGCATACAAAGAACAATAAAAGTGTAAAAACAACCAACCATAAAAGTGTAAAAACAACCAACAACAAAAAAAACTAAAAAAAACTCTGCTAAAACAAAAACAAGTCGGAAAGGCTACAGTCGAGCGCGCCCGACTGTGGTATACCCGCTACAACTATGCGAAAAAAACACGTCTCACAGTCTCAAATTTGTTTTGACTTTGAAAGTTGCACCTGGTTCCTATTAGATGTTGTCGCATGGCTTTCAGTGTTTTCCAATTAGGACTCATCAGAGGGCTTTTAATTATGAATGTGTAAAAGAGACGCCTATATAATGCTTCACATATTTATTGAGAAATTTAATAATCCAACCAGATTTGTCGTTTATGTCGTACATACATTGCTGTATGCTGCGAAATATGACTAAATACTCTAAATTTCCTTAAATAAAGTAAAAAAATTCGTTAACATTGATTTTAAATAAAGATAACGAATATGCAAAAAAAAAAGAACAGAAAAATAAAACAAAAAATTGTTTACCGACGCGAGGTCTTGAACCATGGACTCCAAAAAAGTCGGCCTATGCAGTCTGCATCTATAACAGCACTACCATTAGCGCATTTTGAATCTGTTCGGTAAAGTTGCATTATGAGACCATTCAGCTTGTCGTACAGGCCAAAAAGAAATTATTATTGTGTCTCGTGTGTGTGTGTAAGACAATACCAACTCACTCCCCTTAAAATTCTGTTTAATAATTTTAAATATTAGGTCCGCAACTAAGTTCTCGCTGTTTTTTTGTATGCAAATTTTACTTTATTATAAAAAAACTATTAACAATGGATGATTCAAAGTATTGCCCATCGCTAGGCACATCTTTTTTCAATCTTTCTGCTAGAGCTTGAATACCTTAACAGTAAAAGTGTTCGTTTTTTGAGGTTTTCCACGAATCTAGCCATTTTTCGATATCTTCGAATTCGTGGAACTGCTGATCAGCTAGGCCGTGAGCCATCGAAAGAAACAAGTGTTTATCGGAAAGCCTAATATCTAGGGATTATAGCGGGAGGGGTAGTACTACCAATTTAAGCGTTCCCAAGTAGTTTTTACTGATTTCGCTGGTCAACTGGTCGAGTTTTGTGATGAAATAAGATCACTTTATCGGGTGTTTTGGCTTTTTTTGCGCAGTGCTCGGCTTAATTGATTGGAAATGGCTTGCTTTATTCTGAAACAAGTTCTTCATGCTATTGGGGCGAATCCTCATGGAGCAACGTCCCCATTTATGCGAAATCGAATGATTTGGGCCTTCCTTCACGTGGACGGTCGGCAACATAAAAATCATCGTCTTTAAAAGGTCGGATCCAATCCCAGCCTATGGTTTCCCTTAGAACAGCATCTCCGTACACTAATTGCAGCCGTCGATGCGTTTGAGCTGCTGTTTTCTTCAAATTGAAGAAGAAAATCAGCACTTCCCGCAAATGACGGTTATTTTACATAAAATTAGACCATTTTGAACAAAAAAAAAAATATAATGCAAAAACAAAATCCCTAATTTGTTAATGAGGTTTGTTTACCATATGTTTAAGCTTGGTTTATGACGTTTTGGATATGTCAAAATCAATCACCCCTTTTAACTAGAGGCATATACTGACAAACAGCGGGAACTTAGTTGCGCACCTAATACTTGAAAAAAAGCTAACATCTAAAAATATCAACCACTTGCATCGGGGTTGGGTAGGATTAGAACTCGTGTCCTTACGCTCGACAGTCGGCGACCACATCCACGCAGCCACTGCAGCCATTTGTCGACCGCGATAAAATTGCAATGATGACAGTGCAATAATTGAGGTACACATAATTGAAAAAAAAGTTTTGCCGCCGGAGTTGAACCTGGGATCTTGCATATCCAACATAATAAAACACACAAAAACACGTGGTCACATGGCACTACTATTTCCTTAATATCTTCCACATTTATAGTCCAATCTTACTGAAATTTTCACGAAACGTCCGCAAGATGGTATTTATAACGCATTTATAAAACTGTTGCTGTAAAGCTAATATTGCGGCTGTAATCAATTTTTTTCAGTTTATGGAGGAGGGTGGGGGCGTGGCTAAAATCCAAAATAAACTTGATCAGCCTGCAGTAATAACACATGTTGTCACCAAATTTGGGAACTCTAGCTCTTATAATAGCTGAGATCCAGGTGTTCACACGGACGGACAGACAGACAGACGGACGGACGGACAGACGGACAGACGGACAGACGGACATGGCTATATCGACTCGGCTGTTGATACTGATTCAGAATATATATACTTTATGGGGTCGGAGATGTCTCCTTCTGCCTGTTACATACATTTTCGGTTCGAACAAAGTTATAATACCCTTCTACTCTATGAGTAGCGGGTATAACAACAAAATGATGGCAACCGAACAAGTTCAACTGTTGTCGGAGCCCCCCTGAATCAGGCGTTAGGTCAAAATTAGACAAATACCTGCATTCAGCGGAAACACTCAAGAGCTCAGTGCCTTTATCAAAAGGATCGAGTGGAGATGCCCAACGCGTATCCCAACTATCCGGAGCCAGAAGCTGGCCAGACCTAATGAATGCCCTTATCAATGAGTACAAAACCAATACACCATGTGAGGAGCTGCTACGACGTCTCTACAACACACCCTTCTCTGGAAATATCCGTAAGTTCGTCGAAGATCTAGAAACTAAGTCATTTATCATATCAAACAAACTCATGTTAGAGAACGATATTAATAACACTATAGTTTACACAAATGCGTTAAACACTACAATTAAAAATGTAATCAGGAGAAAGTTACCTGATAGGCTATTCATGACTCTTGCTAGATCCGATATATCAACAGTATCCAAACTCAAACAAGTAGCGCAAGAAGAAGGCGTATGCGAAGTAACTTACAACGACCGAACAAAACCCCAAAATAATTCTAACTCAAACCCTTCCCAAAACTCAAAGAGTAAAGGACAAAATCAAAATTTTGTGAGCAATGCAATGCATGCCACAAATAAATCTTATCCAAGCACTAGTTCCAAACCAGTGGAATCAAGCCCACAAGTTTTCAGTGAATTTAAGCAAAAACTAAATCTAGGTAGAGCCCAAAATTCCCTGAACCCCCCAGTTAAAAGGCAAAGAGAAAGTGCTAGTGGCCAACACAAAATGGACACAGGCGAAAAATTTTCTTCAACCAGCCTCGGAATCGGAAAGCGACTCAGAGGAAGAGGAAACCCATTCTTAAAAATCAAAATGAATAATATTACTCTTAGATGCCTAGTAGACACTGGTTCATCTATCAATATTATGAAACAAAATTTTTTTAATTTATTTAACTACACTACAAATTAAGCGGAAACCCCACTTAAGAAAAGATGAGTCCGAGGTCACCAATGAGTACCACAAGTCATCAAAGTTAGAAGATCACAAGATTTCTAAAACCCCTCTTAATACACCTCCCCTAGAAAAAGTCCTTCTAAAAATACCCTCTAACTACGCCTTAGACGACGAGTTAAGAGAATCCAATGTATTCAGATTGGAACATCTGAATACAGAAGAAAGGGAACAACTTTCGCATGTCTTGCTAAAGTACAATGATATTCAGTACAGAGAAGGTGAGAATTTGATCTTCACAAGTACGATTAAACATTCTATTTTTACAAAGCACGAAGACCCTATTTAGTAAAAAACCTTACAAAATACCCCCAAGCGTTTGATCAAGAGGTCAACAAACAAACTAACGAAATGATAGAACAAAATATAATTAGGAAATCAAAATCCCCTTATTGTTCTCCAATTTGGATTGAAAAACGATGCTTCTGGCAAACCAAAATTTCGATTAGTCATAGACTATCGCAGTCTCAATAAAATAACCATTGACGACAAATTCCCTATTCCTGTAATGGACGAAATATTAGACAAGCTTGGACGCTGTCAATACTTCTCAACTATTGATTTAGCTAAAGGTTTCCATTAAATTCAAATGGACCCGCAATCAATATCCAAAACAGCATTTTCAACAAAACACGGACATTACGAATATCTTCGTATGCCCTTTGGTCTGAAAAATGCACCAACAACTTTTCAACGTTGCATGAACAACCTCCTAGAAGATTTAATCTACAAGAATTGTCTAGTTTACTTAGATGATATTATCATTTATTCCACTTCATTAGAGGAACACATAATATCATTGAAAAGAGTATTCGAAAAGTTACGATCAGCTAACTTAAAATTGCAACTTGACAAATGTGAAAGAAAGAAACTGAATTTCTTGGTCACATTATTACAACAGACTGTATAAAACCGAACCCTAACAAAATAAACGCAATTGTTAATTTTCCCATTCCTAAAACCACAAAAGGAAAAGTCTAAAGTCTTTTCTTGGATTCTGCGGATTTTACCGTAAGTTCATCCCCAATTTTGCAAAAATAGCAAAACCAATGACACTCAAATTAAAACAATGAGCAATAATCAATACAGAAGATAACGATTACATGTCCGCTTTCGAAAAACTAAAAGTACTCATCACGTCCGATCCAATACTAATATACCCTAACTTCGAAAAGAAATTTTCATTAACAACAGATGCGAGTAATATAGCTATAGGGGGCTGTATTATCTCAAGAGCATAAACCCATTTGCTATGCAAGCAGAACTCTTAACGAACACGAACTCAATTACTCAGCAATAGAAGCACTTTTTGCTATAGTATGGGCAACAAAATATTTTAGGTCTTACCTATTCGGTAGAAAGTTCGAAATATTAAGCGATCATAGGCCACTTGTATGGCTAAGTAACGTAAAAGAACCCAATATGAAATTACAAAGATGGAAGATAAAGTTAAATGAATATGATTATAATATCCAATACCTACCTGGTAAGGAAAATCATGTCGCTGATGCCTTATCCAGAGTTCAAATTCAAGAAAACTTCCTAGGAGAAGATAACCCAGTTTCCATTACCACAGCAGCTACTGTGCATAGCGCACAAGAAGACAATCAAAGCCACATTTCCTTAACCGAAAGACCCCTCAATTATTATAACAGACAATTAGAATTCTTAAAAGACAATTTTGACGATGTCCAAATAATAAGATACTTTCATAAAACTAGAATAAAAATAAGTTATAAAGAAATGACCGACACCTTTGCCAAAGACCTAATTAAAGAATACCTCTGCACAAAGAAAAGAGTTATTTACTTCCCTAATGAAGCCGACTTTGAAGTCTTTCAAAATGCTTATATTCAAATTATAAGTCCCGACAATTTCACTAAAACTATGAGAACCAGTAGTAAACTAATAGATATCCAAACATATGCTCAATTTAAAGATATTATCCTCAAAGCACATAAAAAATTATTACACCCAGGCATAGAAAAACTCACTCTTCAGTTCAAAGAACTTTATTATTACCCCGATTATCAAAAACTTATCCAAAACATCATAAATGAATGTGAAATCTGTAACATTGCGAAAACCGAACATAGACATACAAAATTAGCCCTGGAAACAACCCCAGAAACTTTCAACCCCAGAGAAAAGTATGTCATGGATTTTTATTTAATAAACAATAAAAAATTACTATCATGTATTGACATTTATTCTAAATACGCCTCCCTGATAGAAATAAAAAGTAGAGATTGGCTTGAAGCTAAAAGAGCTATTTTACGTATATTCAATGACATGGGTAAACCCATAGAAATAAAAGCCGACAAAGACTCCGCTTTCATGTGCACCGCACTCAAGCTCTGGTTAGATTCAGAAGTAAAAGAGTAACTCTAAACATAACAAAGAGTAAAAATAGAATTTCTGATATTGAGAGATTTCATAAAACTGTCAACGAAAAACTAAGAATAATATCAAGCGAGAATAAACCAGAAAACCAATTCACTAAGTTCGAAAAAATAGTTTACGTATACAATCATAAAACAAAACACAACACAACTGGTCGAACACCAGCACACATCTTCATTTATGCAGTACCTAACAGAGAAACTCAATAGAGAAATGAATGACATTAGAATTGCAAAGCGTAACAAACGCGGTCTTGCAAATTTTATGGGAACTATTTACAAATACTTATTCGGCACATTAGATCAAGAAGATAAAGACGAATTACAACAACAAATAGGTAACATTTCCAAAAACAATGTACAAATAAGCGAACTCAACCATGTAATAGAAGCCATTAATGAAGGAATAGAATTAACCAATCATTTAAACAATAATTTTGGAGGAGAACAAATGTTAGCCTTACTAATTTTCAACTTACAACAATTCACCGAATACATAGAAGACATAGAACTTGGTATGCAACTGACACGCCTAGGTATCTTCAAGTCACGTAAATTCTGAAAAAAATCCTTTATATCAAAACTTCTGCTTGGCTTAAATCTGACACTAACGAAATTTTGATAATATCCCACATTCCGAGAGAAATAATTAAAACACCTATTTTCGAAATCATACCATACCCCGACGAAAATAATAACATACTAACTGAAACAATACATGACAAATATTTTTCGCATAATAACCAAACTTTCATCGCAAGTTCTCAAAGCTTGGTCATTAATAAATGCATAACAGGTATACTTAACCAAGTCTCAACACAATGTAGATACAGTAGAACACGTTCTGATTTTGAAATAAAATATGTTGAACCTAATATAATCACAACTTGGAACCTTCCCAAAACTACGTTTAACCAAAACTGTATCAATAGAGAAATCATAATAGAAGGTAATAATATGATAAAAGCATTAAATTGTTTCATTCAGTTAGAAGAAATTTTGATTACCTATACGATGTTAGACTACACTCAAACTATCTATGTAAACAATAATGTAACAAAACTTGAACCACTTGAATACATTCAGGCAAAAGAAATAATTGAACAACACACTCAAACTAGTAATGTCTTCCAAATAATAACAGTTACAACATTAGTAATAATAAATATAATCGCAGCATTATACTTCATTTTTAAATATAAGACTATACCACAAAAATTAATTGTAAAATGCAAGAATCAAAGTCCAGAAAATGAAACTATCATAAGTCCTGAAACAGAAAATAATGTACCTTCAGTAGGTACCCCTGTATTGTACCCTAAAGTTATTGCCTGAGGACAGGCCTTTTTCTTAAGGATGGGGAAGTGACATATCCATTCTACACCCACACTTTAAACTTCCCAATTCCACACACACACGCACATTATTGTAAAACGCACATACACACATTAATGTTTAAGCACAATATGTAATCAAAGAACGAGAGCCCTTCGATTAACTTTTGTTTCTACAGATCATAAATCTAAAAACGCGAACAATAACAAATAATTGCTCGAACCCAATCACCCAAATAAGTGTCCCCCAATTCGATCACTTGGCTAGCCCCAATGTTTACAGCGAGCCAACTGAAATAACAAAACTTTATCACCCGAGATTCCGCTCAGGCACTTGTCTCAGGATTCTCCAATTACCCCTATTTATCGGGAACCTCTCCCTCTCTCAATGAGAGAACATGAGAGAACTCTCTTAAAGAGTTTGCTCTCTTAACACCCACTCTGCCTATATAAACCCAGGCACGCATCTAAGGAGTAGTTCAGTAAACTTTCAGTTTAGTTCTGTTCAGTTCAGCTTAGATTTGTTCAGTTCAGCTCAGTCCCGAGCACCGAGTACGCTATCAACCGCAATAGCTCGCTAAAGTCTGTTATCAAACCCTAGATAATCTAAAGGCTCTAGTTCTTCCTTTGGAAGCAAATAAAAAAGTGTTTAACTAATAAACTTAAAACAAATGTGTTTTTATTTTTTTTTTTTGTTCAACCCTCAGTCTGAATTCGTTAATATATACATTATGGGGTCGCTGATGTCTCCTTCTGCCTGTTATGCACAATCCGAAAAACCTAATAGACCAGGGTTTTTTTGTAAACCCATGGCCTACAAAGAACAAATTCAATAATATGTTCCCCACGGGAGTCGAACTACAATCTGAACGATTAATAGTCATGTCATAATAATAATGCTAACGCATTTTACCACAACATTAATAACCATATACTCCGCAAAGATGGCATATCCATTTCACATAAGAAAATAATCTATTCCGTTGCACATATGCAACACTTCACAGATCAATAGAAAACGTTAACTTTCATAACTTCTATGTTAAATAACCGATACGTTGTACGTAGGCAACGCCTCACAGATCAATAGAAAACGTTAACTTGCATTACATATATGTTTATTAACCGATCGGACTGTAATTTATAGGGAAGGTTCATGTCGTATTTATCTATATGTATGCCAAAGCAGAAAGGTGAAACTTGAATATTTTGCTTAATAATCGCAAATTACTGATTTAAGAAATCTACATGCCAAATTTTGTGTATCTAGCTTTCTTAATAGCAGAGAATCATGCGCTTATACAGCCAGACGGACAGGCAGACATGGCTAGGTCGAGTTAGCTAGTGACCCTGAGCAAGACTATATATACATTATGGGTTCGCTGTTGTCTCCTTCTGCCTGTTATGCACAATCCGAAAAACCTAATAGATCAGGGTTTTTTTTGTAAACCCATGGCCTACAAAGAACAAATTCAATAATATGTTCCCCACAGGAGTCGAACTACAATCTAAACGATTAATAGTCATGTCATAATAATAATGTAAACGCATTTTACCATAACATTAATTACCATTTACTCCGCCAAGATGGCATCTCAATTTCACATAAGAAAATAATCTATTCCGTTGCACGTTAACTTTCATAACTTCTATGTTAAATAACCGATACATTGCACGTAGGCAACGCCTAACAGATCAATAGAAAACGTTAACTTGCATCTTATCTATGTTTATTAACCGATCGGACTGTTATTTATATGGAAGGTTCATATTGTATTTTTCTATATGTATGCCAAAGCAGAAAGGTGAAACTTAAATGCTTTGCTTAATAATCGCAAATTACTGATTTATGGAATCTACATGCCAAATTTTGTGTCTCTAGCTTTCTTAATAGCTGAAAATCATGCGCTCATACAGCCAGACGGACAGGCAGACATGGCTAGGTCGAATTAGCTAGTGACCCTGAGCAAGACTATATATACATTATGGGGTCGATGATGTATCCTTCTGCCTGTTATGCACAATCCGAAAAACCTAATAGACCAGGGTTTTTTTGTAAACCCATGGCCTACAAAGAACAAATTCAATAATATGTTCCCCACGGGAGTCGAACTACAATCTGAACGATTAATAGTCATGTCATAATAATAATGCTAACGCATTTTACCACAATATTAATTACCATATACTCCGCAAAGATGGCATCTTAATTTCACATAAGAAAATAATCTATTCCGTTGCACGTATGCAACGCTTCACAGATCAATAGAAAACGTTAACTTTCATAACCTCTATGTTTAATATCCGATACGTTGTACGATGGCAACGCCTCACAGATCAATAGAAAATGATAACTTGCATTACATATATGTTTATTAACCGATCGGACTGTAATTTATAGGGTAGGTTCATATCGTATTTATCTATATGTATGCCAAAGCAGAAAGGTGAAACTTAAATACTTTGCTTAATAATCGCAAATTACTGATTTAAGGAATCTACGTGCCAAATTTTGTGTCTCTAGCTTTCTTAATAGCTGAGAATCATGCGCTTATACAGCCAGACGGACAGGCAGACATGGCTAGGTCGACTTAGCTAGTGACCATGAGCAAGACTATATACACATTATGGGGTCGCTGTTGTCTCCTTCTGCCTGTTATGCACAATCCGAAAAACCTAATAGATCAGTGTTTTTTTTGTAAACCCATGGCCTACAAAGAACAAATTCAATAATATGTTCCCCACGGGAGTCGAACTACAATCTAAACGATTAATAGTCATGTCATAATAATAATGTTAACGCATTTTACCATAACATTAATTACCATATACTCCGCCAAGATGGCATCTCAATTTCACATAAGAAAATAATCTATTCCGTTGCACGTTAACTTTCATAACTTCTATGTTAAATAACCGATACATTGCACGTAGGCAACGCCTAACAGATCAATAGAAAACGTTAACTTGCATCACATCTATGTTTATTAACCGATCGGACTGTTATTTATATGGAAGGTTCATATTGTATTTTTCTATATGTATGCCAAAGCAGAAAGGTGAAACTTAAATGCTTTGCTTAATAATCGCAAATTACTGATTTATAGAATCTACATGCCAAATTTTGTGTCTCTAGCTTTCTTAATAGCTGAAAATCATGCGCTCATACAGCCAGACGGACAGGCAGACATGGCTAGGTCGAATTAGCTAGTGACCCTGAGCAAGACTATATATACATTATGGGGTCGCTGATGTATCCTTCTGCCTGTTACGCACAATCCGAAAAACCTAATAGACCAGGGTTTTTTTTGTAAACCCATGGCCTACAAAGAACAAATTCAATAATATGTTCCCCACGGGAGTCGAACTACAATCTGAACGATTAATAGTCATGTCATAATAATAATGCCAACGCATTTTACCACAACATTAATTACCATATACTCCGCAAAGATTGCATTTCAATTTCACATAAGAAAATAATTTATTCCGTTGCACGTATGCAACGCTTCACAGATCAATAAAAAACGTTAACTTGCATAACATCTATGTTTAGTAACCGATCGGACTGTAATTTTAGGGAAGGTTCATATCGTATTTATCTATATGTATGCCAAAGCAGAAAGGTGAAACTTGAATACTTTGCTTAATAATCGCAAATTACTGATTTATGGAATCTACATGCAAAATTTTGTGTCTCTAGCTTTCTTAATAGCTGAAAATCATGCGCTCATACAGCCAGACGGACAGGCAGACATGGCTAGGTCGAATTAGCTAGTGACCCTGAGCAAGACTATATATACATTATGGGGTCGCTATTGTCTCATTCTGCCTGTTACGCACAATCCGAAAAACCTAATAGATCAGGGTTTTTTTTGTAAACCCATGGCCTACAAAGAACAAATTCAATAATATGTTCCCCACGGGAGTCGAACTACAATCTGAACGATTAATAGTCATGTCATAATAATAATGCTAACGCATTTTACCATAACATTAATTACCATATACTCCGCCAAGATGGCATCTCAATTTCACATAAGAAAATAATTTATTCCGTTGCACGTTAACTTTCATAACTTCTATGTTAAATAACCGATACATTGCACGTAGGCAACGCCTAACAGATCAATAGAAAACGTTAACTTGTAATCATCTATGTTTATTAACCGATCGGACTGTAATTTAAAGGGAAGGTTCATATCGTATTTATCTATATATATGCCAAAGCAGAACGGTGAAACTAAATACTTTGCTTAATAATCGCAAATTACTGATTTAAGAAATCTACATGCCAAAATTTGTCTCCTAGCTGTCTTAATAGCTGCGAATCATACGCTCATACAGCCAGACGGACAGACGGACATGGCTAGGTCGAATTAGCTAGTAACCCTGAGCAAGACTATATATGCATTATGGGGTCGCTGATGTCTCCTTCTGCCTGTTACGCACAATCCGAAAAACCTTATAGACCAGGGTTTTTTTTGTAAACCCATGGCCTACAAAGAACAAATTCAATAATATGTTCCTCACGGGAACAATTTCAATTTCAACTACAATCTGAACGATTAATAGTCATGTCATAATTATAATGCTCACGCATTTTACCACAACATTAATTACCATATACTCCGCAAAGATAACATCTCAATTTCACATAAGAAAATAATCTATTCCGTTGCACGTATGCAAGTCTTCAGATCAGATCAATAGAAAACGTTAACTTGTAATCATCTATGTTTATTAACCGATCGGACTGTAATTTAAAGGAAAGGTTCATATCGTATTTATCTATATGTATGCCAAAGCAGAAAGGTGAAACTTAACTTAATTACTGTTTTAAGGAATCTACATGCCAAAATTTGTGTCTCAAGCTTTCTTAATAGCTGAGAATCATGCGCTCATACAGTCAGACGGACTGGCAGACATGGCTAGGTCGAATTAGCTAGTGACCCTGAGCAAGACTATATATGCATTATGGGGTCGCTGATGTCTCCTTCTGCATGTTACGCGCAATCCGAAAAACCTAATAGACCAGGGTTTTTTGGAATCCAATGGCCTACAAAGAACAAATTCAATAATATGTTCCCCACGGGAGTCGAACTACAATCTGAACGACTAATAGTCATGTCATAATAATAATGCTAACGCATTTTACCACAACATCAATTACCATATACTCCGCAAAGATGGCATCTCAATTTCACATAAGAAAATAATCTATTCCGTTGCACGTATGCAACGCTTCACAGATCAATAGAAAACGTTAACTTTCATAAAATGTATGTTTAATAACCGATACGTTGCACGTAGGCAACGCCTCACAGAACAATAGAAAACGTTAACTTGCATTACATCTATGTTTATTAACCGATCGGACTGTAATTTATAGGGAAGGTTCATATCGTATTTATCTATATGTATGCCAAAGCAGAAGGTGAAACTTAAATACTTTGCTTAATAATGGCAAATTACTGATTTACATGAATCTACATGCCAAATTTTGTGTCTCTACATTTCTTAATAGCTGAGAATCATGCGCTCATACAGCCAGACGGACAGGCAGACATGGCTAGGTCGAATAAGCTAGTAACCCTGAGCAAGACTATATATACATTATGGGGTCGCTGTTGTCTCATTCTGCCTGTTACGCACAATCCGAAAAACCTAATAGACCAGGGTTATATGTTCCCCACCGGAGTCGAACGATTAATAGTCATGTCATAATAATAATGCTTACGCATTTTACAACAACATTAATTACCATATACTCCGCAAAGATGGCATCTCAAATTTACATAAGAAAACAAGTAGGTAGGGCTACAGTCGGGCGCCCGAAAGTAAGATACCCTTCTCCCGATTGTTAAAATCCGTTACAAGCGTGTAACTATACTCATAATTTCAAACAAAAATTCTGCACAAATTCTTCTACTACATATAGCTTACTCGCTCGCACTCACACAGCGACGCGCGTAAAGAGTAAAGCGACACGACGCAACGTCGACGTCGGCGTCAACTGCTCAAAACAGCGCGCAAGCTTCTGCTCGTACCGAACATTTGTACTGAAAACGTTGACTTTAATAACTTCTGTGTTATTTGTCCGATCGGATTGTAATTTGGAGAATATGTTCACATGGTATTCAGCTTTATACATACCGAAGCAGAACGATTAATAGTCATGTCATTATTATAATGCTAACGTCTTTTACCACAACATTAATTACCATATACTCCGCAAAGATGGCATCTCAATTTCACATTATATAACCTGTTCCTATATTCCGCCGTCATCGGATGTATCTGTCTATTTGCAACATTTGTCTGCAATAAAGACTATTTTTAATCTGTTATCAGACAGAGATCACCTTTCAGTCCTTGGGGACTTTAATATACCAGATTGCAATTGGACAACAAGTGTTGATTCAAATTCTCTGCTGCCCTCACGGCACCACGACCTTTTGACGGTCTGTTTGATATGTCATTGTCGCAGGTCAATCATATCTTAAACTGTAGTAACAGATCGTTAGACTTATGCTTTGTCTCCGATCCATCTAGAGTAAATTTAGTCAAGACTGAACCACTTTCTTTCCCAGAAGATCCTTACCATCCTACTCTGGAAGTGTCTTTCGATTTTGGTGCTTGTATGGATAATCATGAAAAATTGTGTAAGCGCGTACGCTGCTTTAGAAAAGCAGATTTTAATTTATTAAACTCTTTAATTTCACAGTTTGATTGGTCGGAATTATATTTGTCTACTGATATATCAGTAGCGACCAATATTTTTTATAAAAATATTAATTCATTTTTCGATATTTGCGTTCCGTGCTATTATTCATCATCCTCGAGTAAGCCGCCATGGTTTACAAGAGAGTTGTCACGGTTAAAAAATTTAAAGTCAAGCCTTTACAAAAAATTTAAATGTAGTAACTCGCCCTTAGCCTTTTCACGCTACTTAAGCGCGCGGTCAGACTTTACAGTCTTAAACGCGAAATGTTATAAAAACTATTTAGCTCGTTGTAAGGTTCAGTTTATTCAGAACCCCAAACAGTTTTATAGTTTTGTTAACACGAAGCGTAAGTCTTCCGCATTTCCTAATAACTTAACGTTTGAAAATGCTAGTGCAAATACCGACCAAACCATGGCCGATATGTTTGCAAAGTTTTTTCAAACGACTTACTCACCTTCTACACATACTACTCATTTTTATCCATACAACATTCCAAGTTCGAATGGTATCTTCTCCCCCTTTCTAAACGAAAGCTCCCTTGTCAAGGATCTTTATTTAGTTAAGCCAGTTTTTTCACCCGGACCTGACGGTGTTCCCGCTTGTATACTTCGGTTCTGTGCCAACTCCTTAAGTAAGCCATTGCTCAAACTATTTTCGCTGTCCTTAGAAACTTCACTCTTTCCTTCCATTTGGAAGGAATCTTTTATTATCCCCTTATTGAAAAAGGGCAGCAAGTCTGAAGCAAGCAATTATAGAGGTATCTCTAAATTGTCGGCAATACCTAAATTTTTCGAGAATGTTATAACTCCTCACTTGCAACATTTATGCAGATCCGTTATTTCACCTTTTCAACACGGATTTATTAAACGTCGTTCAACTACGACAAATTTGCTTGAGCTGACATCCTTTGTGGAAAAAGGATTTCAGGAAAATCTTCAAACTGATGTCATTTATACTGATTTCAGTAAAGCTTTTGACTCAGTGAATCATTCCCTTTTGGCACATAAGCTTGACCTTCTAGGTTTTTCACCAAAACTACTTAGTTGAATTGTAAGCTATCTGACTGACAGAACTCAAAGAGTCCTCTTTAAAACCAGCCTCTCAATTCCTCTTCACGCCACATCTGGCGTTCCTCAAGGGAGTCATCTTGGCCCCCTACTTTTTACGCTTTTCATCAATGACCTGCCTTCGGTCATACATAACTCTCGTACTCTTATGTACGCGGATGATGTAAAGCTTTGTTATCAATTTAAAGACGACCACTGTCAGTCACACTTACAAGCTGACCTAAATAGTTTTCATTCGTGGTGTTGTGCCAATTTTTTAAACCTGAACAGCTCCAAATGCAAGCTGATGACATTCTCTCGAGCCAGTCCAATGTATACTTCTTATTCTCTTTGTGGTTCTGTCTTGGAAAGAATTACCCTAGTTGATGATTTGGGGGTCCGTTTGGACCGAAAACTAAAGTTTTCCAATCATATTTCTAATATGGTCAATAAAGCCATGGGTGTTCTAGGCTTTATTAAGAGATGGTCTAAGGAATTTGACGATCCTTATCTTACAAAGACCCTCTACATCTCACTTGTTCGTCCTATTCTTGAATATGGTTCATGCGTATGGTGTCCCCAGTACACTATTCATAAAGAACGCATCGAGTCCGTACAAAAGAACTTTTTATTGTTTGCGTTACGCGGCCTTAACTGGGAGGAAAATTTAAGACTGCCTTCCTATAACAATAGACTCTTATTATTAAATTTGCCTTCCCTAACTAATCGCAGAACCATGCTAGGGGTATTATTTATTAACAACCTTATGCAAGGTGACATTGACAGTGAGGCCCTTGTAATGCAGCTTCACTTCTCTGTCCCTTGCAGAAGTACTCGTAACTATCTTCCACTAACTCTTCCTTATTGTAGATCGAACTATGCACTGCACAATCCGTTCAGGGTATTATGTTCGGACTACAATAAACTTCAACATGTCATAGCTGGCACTAACTCTATTGCCACTATGAAGTCTTTAATTCTTCTCTATCTAGCACGTAATTAGTAATATTATTTCCTCGATATTCTTTTTTATTATTTATTTAATTTTGCATGCTCCTATCCTATCTCCTATCCGCGTTTTCTTTCTTTATCGCGTTAGTTTCTTCTCGTGTGTCTATTCGCATTTTTATCGCGTTTCCGTGTCGTCCGTTACGCGACGGTGCCTCTCGGTCGGTTAGGCGGGAGGTGGACTTCGTCTGGGTTCCGCGCGCAACAAGCATCGGCTTGGTGTCGTTGGACCACTTGCTAATACATTCATTGTATTCAACGTCCAAAAAAAAAAAAAAAAAAAAATAATCAATTCTGTTGCACGTATGCAACGCTTCACAGATCAATAGAAAATGTTAACTTGTAATCATCTATGTTTTTTAACCTACCGGACTGTAATTTATAGGGAAGGTTCATATCGTATTTATCTATATGTATGCCAAAGCAGAAAGGTGAAACTTAAATTCTTTGCTTAATAATCGCAAAATACTGATTTACAGGAATCTACATGCTAAATTTTGTGTCTCTATCTTTCTTAATAGCTGAGAATCATGCGGTCATACAGCCAGACGGACAGGCAGACATGGCTAGGTCGTATTAGCTAGTGACCCTGAGCAGGACTATATATACATTATGGGGTCGCTGATGTCTCCTTCTGCCTGTTACGCACAATCCGAAAAACCTAATAGACCAGGGTTTTTTTGTAATCCAATGGCCAACAAAGAACAAATTCAATAATATGTTCCCCACGGGAGTCGAACTACAATCTGAACGATTAATAGTCATGTCATAAATATGATGCTAACGCATTTTACCACAACATTAATTACCATATACTCCGCAAAGATGGCATCTCAATTTCACATAAGAAAACAAGTGGGTAAGGCTACAGTCGGGCGCCCGACAGTAAGATACCCTTCTCCCAATTTTAAAATCCGTTACAAACGTGTAACCACACTCATAATTTTAAACAGAGAATTATGCACAAATACTTCTAGTACATATAGCTTACTCGCTCGCACCCACACAGCGACGCTCGTAAAGAGTAAAGCGACACGACGCAACGTCGACGACGGCGTCAACTGCTCAAAGCAGCGCGTCGGCTGCTGCCCGTACCGAACATTTGTACTGAAAACGTTGACTTGAATAACTTCTGTGTTATTGGTCCGATCGGATTGTAATTTGGAGGATATATTTATATTGCATTTAGCTTTATGCAAACCGAAGCAGAACGTTATGCGTTTAACACTTTGCTTAATAATCGCAAATAACCGATTAGCGGGGGCGGTGGACGTGGCATCAAACATTTGACATAAACTTTATCTGCCTATGATTTATAGGAACCTTCATGCCAAATTTGGTATCTCTAGCTTTTTTAATAGCTGAGATCTGTTGTCTCATACAGACGGACAGACGGACAGACAGACGGACATGTCTCAATCGACTCGGCTAGTGATCCTGAGCAAGAATATATATACTTTATGGGGTCTGCCACGCCTCCTTATGCCTCTTACATACATTTTGCACAAAGTTAGTATACCCTTTTTTGACCAATTTTAATGGTCGAAGGGTATAATAATCAATTCCGTTGCACGTATGCAACGCTTCACAGATCAATAGAAAATGTTAACAATCATCTATGTTTTTTAACCGATCGGACTGTTATTTATAGAGAAGGTTCATATCGTATTTATCTATATGTATGCCAAAGCAGAAAGGTGAAACTCAAATACTTTGCTTAATAATCGCAAATTACTGATTTACATGAATTTACATGCCAAATTTTGTGTCTCTAGCTTTCTTAATAGCTGAGAATCATGCGGTCATACAGACAGACGGACAGGCAGACATGGCTAGGTCGAATTAGCTAATGACCCTGAGCAAGACTATATATACATTATGGGGTCGCTGATGTCTCCTTCTGCCTGTTACGCACAATCCGAAAAACCTAATAGACCAGGGTTTTTTTTGTAAACCCATGGCCTACAAAGAACAAATTCAATAATATGTTCCCCATGGGAGTCGAACGATTAATAGTCATGTCATAATAATAATGCTAACGTATTTTACCACAACATTAATTACCATATACTCCGCAAAGATGGCATCTCAATTTCACATAAGAAAATAATCAATTCCGTAACACGTATGCAACTCTTCACAGATCAATAGAAAATGTTAACTTGTAATCATCTATGTTTTTTAACCGATCGGACTGTAATTTATAGAGAAGGTTCATATCGTATTTATCTATATGTATGCCAAAGCAGAAAGGTGAAACTTAAATACTTTGCTTAATAATCGCAAATTACTGATTTACAGGAATCTACATGCCAAATTTTGTGTCTCTAGCTGTCTTAATAGCTGAGAATCATGCGCTCATACAGCCAGACGGACAGGCAGACATGGCTAGGTCGAATTAGCTAGTAACCCTGAGCAAGACTATATATGCATTATGGGGTCGCTGATGTCTCCTTCTGCCTGTTACGCACAATCCAAAAAACCTAATAGACCAGGGTTTTTTTGTAATCCAATGGCCTACAAAGAATAAATACAATAATATGTTCTCCACGGAAGTCGAACAACAATCTGAACGATTAATAGTCATGTCATAAATATGATGCTTACGCATTTTACCACAACATTAATTACCATATACTCCGCAAAGATGGCATCTCAATTTCAGATAAGAAAATAATCAATTCCGTTGCACGTATGCAACGCTTCACAGGTCAATAGAAAATGTTAACTTGTAATCATCTATTTTTTTTAACCGATCGGACTGTAATTTATAGAGAAGGTTCATATCGTATTTATCTATATGTATGCCAAAGCAGAAAGGTGAAACTTAAATACTTTGCTTAATAATCGCAAATTACTGATTTTCATGAATCTACATGCCAAATTTTGTGTCTCTAGCTTTCTTAATAGCTGAGAATCATGCCGTCATACAGCCAGACGGACAGGCAGACATGGCTAGGTCGAATTAGCTTGTGACCCTGAGCAAGACTATATATACATTATGGGGTCGCTGATGTCTCCTTCTGCCTGTTACGCACAATCCGAAAAACCTAATAGACCAGGGTTTTTTTGTTAACCCATGGCCTACAAAGAACAAATTCAATAATATGTTCCCCACGGGAGTCGAACGATAAATAGTCATGTCATAATAATAATGCTAACGCATTTTACAACAACATTAATTACCATATACGCCGCAAAGATGGCATCTCAAATTTACATAAGAAAACAAGTAGGTAAGGCTACAGTCGGGCGCCCGACAGTAAGATACCCTTCTCCCAATTTTTAAAATCCGTTACAAGCGTGTAACTATACTCATAATTTCAAACAAAAATTCTGCACAAATTCTTCTACTACATATAGCTTACTCGCTCGCACTCACACAGCGACGCGCGTAAAGAGTAAAGCGACACGACGCAACGTCGACGACGGCGTCAACTGCTCAAAACAGCGCGCAAGCTGCTGCTCGTACCGAACATTTGTACTGAAAACGTTGACTTGAATAACTTCTGTGTTATTTGTCCGATCGGATTGTAATTTGGAGGATATGTTCACATGGCATTCAGCTTTATACATACCGAAGCAGAACGATTAATAGTCATGTCATTATTATAATGCTAACATATTTTACCACAACATTAATAACCATATACTCCGCAAAGATGGCATCTCAATTTCACATAAGAAAATAATTAATTCCGTTGCACGTATGCAACACTTGTAATCATCTATGTTTATTAACCGATCGGACTGTAATTTATAGAGAAGGTTCATATCGTATTTATCTATATGTATGCCAAAGCAGAAAGGTTAAACTTAAATACTTTGCTTAATAATCGCAAATTACTGATTTACATGAATCTACATGCCAAATTTTGTGTCTCTAGCTTTCTTAATAGCTGAGAATCATGCGGTCATACAGCCAGACGGACAGGCAGACATGGCTAGGTCGAATTAGCTAGTGACCCTGAGCAAGATTATATATACATTATGGGGTCGCTGATGTCTCCTTCTGCCTGTTACGCACAATCCGAAAAACCTAATAGACCAGGGTTTTTTTGTAAACCCATGGCCTACAAAGAACAAATTCAATAATATGTTCCCCACGGGAGTCAAACTACAATCTGAACGATTAATAGTCATGTCAAAATAATAATGCTAACGTATTTTACCACAACATTAATTACCATATACTCCGCAAAGATGGCATCTCAATTTCACATAAGAAAATAATCAATTCCGTTGTACGTATGCAACGCTTCACAGATCAATAGAAAATGTTAACTTGTAATCATCTATGTTTATTAACCGATCGGACTGTAATTTATAGAGAAGGTTCATATCGTATTTATCTATATGTATGCCAAAGCAGAAAGCGGAAACTTAAATACTTTGCTTAATAATCGCTAATTACTGATTTACATGAATCTACATTCCAAATTTTGTGTATCTGGCTTTCTTAATAGCTGAGAATCATACGCTCATACAGGTCGAATTAGCTAGTGACCCTGAGCAAGACTATATATACATTATGGGGTTGCTGATGTCTCCTTCTGCCTGTTACGCACAATCCGAAAAACCTAATAGACCAGGGATTTTTTGTAATCCCATGGCCTACAAAAAACAAATTCAATAATATGTTCCCCACGGGAGTCGAACTACAATCTGAACGATTAATAGTCATGTCAAACATTGACATTTCTCTGCTGCAGGTCAACCACCTACAAAATTCTCTAAATAGAACACCCGACTTATGCTTTGTCTCCGATCAGAGTATGGTAACTCTGACTAGAGTCCACCCACTTACCCAACCAGAAGATCCCTATCATCCAACGTTCGAGGTTGTTTTTGAAACTGGTTTGAACGTTTTGGATAAAAAGTTACGTCGTGTAAGAGAGCGCGTTGTTTTCGTAAAGCCGATTTTGATAAAATTAATTATTTAATTTCAAATTATGACTGGTCTAATTTTTACAAATGTAACAATATGGATATGGCTCTTAATTTATTTTATAAAACATTAAATAACTTTTTTGACATTTGTGTGCCTTTTTCTTATCCGAGGCATTCGAGTAAACCCCCATGGTTTACTAAAGAACTATCCAGTCTTAAAAATCTAAAGTCTAGACTCTTTAAAAAATATACTAGATGTTATTCCTCGTCTACTTTTTCAAGATATCTTATTGTTCGGTCAAATTTTGTTGCTCTCAACGCTAAATGCTACAAAAATTATTTGACTCGTTGCGGGATTCAGTTCCGGCAGAATCCCAGACAGTTCTATAATTTTGTTAACATGAAGCGTAAGTCATCTGCCTATCCATCTAAGCTATCGTTTGAAGGTGCAAATGCAAATACTGACCAGGACATCTGTTTGCTATGTTCTTTCAAACGACCTAATCAATTTCAACACGCGATGTAAATTCTTATCCTTTCACCATTCCCAGTTCAACTGGCATTTTCGCCCCACAATTAAACGAAAGTTCGATTTTCAGGGATTTATGTTTGATAAAACCAGTTTTCTCACCTGGTCCTGACGGAATTCCTAGTTGCGTACTTCGATACTGTGCCGATCCTCTATCTAAGCTATTGCTCAAACTTTTCTCGCTGTCCCTGAAAACTTCCACCTTTCCTTCCATATGGAAGGAATCTTTCATTTTACCGCTTCACAAGAAGGGCAGCAAGTCTGATGCTTTAAACTATAGAGGTATCTCAAAATTGTCGGCTATTTCCAAACTCTTCGAGAATGTCATAGCTTCTCACTTGCAGCATTTCTGTAGATCCGTCATTTCTCCTTGTCAGCACGGATTTTTAAAACGTCGTTCCTCCTCGACAAATTTACTTGAGCGTACATCCTTTATAATAAAGGGCTTTCAGAAAAATTTTCAAACTGACGTCATTTATACTGATTTCAGTAAAGCATTTGACTCAGTGACTTCTTGCACATAAACTAAACATTATTGGTTTCTCACCAAATCTTTTAAGCTGGCTTATAAGTTATTTGGCCAACAGAACACAAAGAGTCTTCTTTAAAAATGCTCTTTCTGACCCTATTCAAGTTACTTCTGGTGTTCCTCAGGGAAGCCATTTAGGTCCCCTTCTTTTTACGCTTTTCATCAATGACCTTCCTTCGGCCATACATAATTCGCGTACTTTTATGTATGCAGATGATGTAAAGCTTTGTTTTCAATTTAAAGACGCCTCCTGTCATTCATCCCTTCAAGCCGACCTCAATAGTTTTAACAGTTGGTGTGGTGCAAACCTATTAAATCTGAACAGCTGAAAATGCAAGTTGATGACATTCTCTCGTGCCAGTCCTAAGTACGAAACTTACACTTTATGTGGTTGTCCTCTGGAAAGAATTACCTCTGTGGACGACCTTGGAGTACGCCTGAACGCTAAACTCAAGTTCTCTGAGCACATTTCTTCCATAGTCAATAAGGCTATGAGTGTACTCGGATTTATTAAGAGGTGGGCTAAGGAATTTAACGATCCTTATATAACTAAGACCCTTTATACCTCACTTGTGCGTCCTATTCTCGAGTATGGATCATGTGTTTGGTGTCCTCAGTTTTTAACCTACAAGGACCGCATTGAATCCGTTCAAAAGAACTTTTTAATTTTCGCATTGCGTGGACTTAATTGGGATTCAAACTTAAGACTACCTTCCTATACTAACAGACTTCTTCTACTAAATCTACCTTCCTTAGCCAATCGGCGTACTATGCTTGGTGTGGTTTTTATCAATAACCTTATTAAAGGTGACATTGACAGTGATGACTTGGTTAGCCGGTTACACTTCTCTGTCCCTTGCCGACTAACAAGAAATTATATTCCACTAACTCTTCCTAGTTGTAGGTCGAACTATACCTTGCACGAACCGTTCAGGGTATTATGTTCGGACTACAACAAATACTACTTTATTATATCTAACAGCCATTCGACTAATAATCTTAAACTTTCACTATTTCCCACCTGGCTAGAAGTTAATGATCTCGCGACCTTCCGTTAACTGCGCTCCTCAGGCGTTACGAGTGCTTTAAAACATTAACACTCTTCTTTTGATCTGATTGGGTTTTCTGGGTTTCCCCAATCCTTTGCAACAAATGTTGGATCAACTAAAATTATCTTTTTACACCCAGATTAAATAAATTAAATAAATAATTTAATGATTAATTAATAATAACAAATTTTAAAACAAAAAAAAAAAATATATATATATATTTTTTAATATAATATTTACCTTCAACTTAAATTATACTTATATTTTTAATTTAAATTTACACTTGTAATTTTATTCTATGTTAGTCTTTGAGTCGACTGCTCTTAGTTGACGTTAAATAAATAAATAAATAAATAAATAATTATAATGCTAACGCATTTTACCACAACATTAATTACCATATACTCCGCAAAGATGGCATCTCAATTTCACATAAGAAAATAATCAATTCCGTAGCACGTATGCAACGCTTCACAGATCAATAGAAAATGTTAACTTGTAATCATCTATGTTTATTAACCAATCGGACTGTAATTTATAGAGAAGGTTCATATCGTATTTATCTATATGTATGCCAAAGCAGAAAGGTGAAACTTAAATACTTTGCTTAATAATCGCAAATTACTGATTTACAGGAATCTACATGCCAAATTTTGTGCTTCTAGCTTTCTTAATACCTGAGAATCATGCGCTCATACAAGCAGACGGACAGGCAGACATAGCTAGGTCGAATTAGCTAGTAACCCTGAGCAAGACTATATATGCATTATGGGGTCGCTGATATCTCCTTCTGCCTGTTACGCACAATCCGAAAAACCTTATAGACCAGGGTTTTTTTGTAATCCAATGGCCTACAAAGAACAAATTCAATAATATGTTCCCCACGGGAGTCGAACTACAATCTGAACGATTAATAGTCATGTCATAAATATGATGCTAAGGCATTTTACCACAACATTAATTACCATATACTCCGCAAAGATGGCATCTCAATTTCACATAAGAAAATAATCTATTCCGTTGCACGTATGCAACGCTTCACAGATCAATAGAAAACGTTAACTTTCATTACATCTATGTTTAATAACCGATCGGACTGTAATTTATAGGGTAGCTTGATATCGTATTTATCTATATGTATGCCAAAGCAGAAAGGTGAAACTTAAATACTTTGCTTAATAATCGCAAATTACTGATTTACATGAATCTACATGCCAAATTTTGTGTCTCTAGCTTTTTTAATAGCTGAGAATCATGCGGTCATACAGCCAGATGGACAGGCAGACATGGCTAGGTCGAATTAGCTAGTGACCCTGAGCAAGACTATATATACATTATGGGGTCGCTGATGTCTCCTTCTGCCTGTTACGCACAATCCGGAAAACCTAATAGACCAGGGTTTTTTTGTAAACCCATGGCCTACAAAGAACAAATTCAATAATATGTTCCCCACGGGAGTCGAACTACAATCTGAACGATTAATAGTCATGTCATAATAGTAATGCTAACGCATTTTACCACAACATTAATTACCATATACTCCGCAAAGATGGCATCTCAATTTCACATAAGAAAATAATCAATTCCGTTGCACGTATGCAACGCTTCACAGATCAATAGAAAATGTTAACTTGTAATCATCTATGTTTATTAACCGATCGGACTGGAATTTATAGAGAAGGTTCATATCGTATTTATATATATGTATGCCAAAGCAGAAAGGTGAAACTTAAATTCTTTGCTTAATAATCGCAAAATACTGATTTACAGGAATCTACATGCTAAACTTTGTGTCTCTAGCTGTCTTAATAGCTGAGAATCATGCGGTCATACAGCCAGACGGACAGGCAGACATGGCTAGGTCGAATTAGCTAGTGACCCTGAGCAAGACTATATATACATTATGGGTTCGCTGATGTCTCCTTCTGCCTGTTATGCACAATCCGAAAAACCTAATAGGCCAGGGTTTTTTTTTGTAAACCCATGGCCTACAAAAAACAAATTCAATAATATGTTCCCCACGGGAGTCAAACTACAATCTGAACGATTAATAGGCATGTTATAATTATAATGCTAACGCATTTAACCACAACATTAATTACCATATACTCCGCAAAGTTGGCATCTAAATTTCACATAAGAAAATAATCTATTCCGTTGCACATATGCAACGCTTCACAGATCAATAGAAAATGTTAACTTGTAATCATCTATGTTTATTAACCAATCGGACTGTAATTTATAGAGAAGGTTCATATCGTATTTATCTATATGTATGCCAAAGCAGAAAGGTGAAACTTAAATTCTTTGCTTAATAATCGCAAAATACTGATTTACAGGAATCTACATGCTAAACTTTGTGTCTCTAGCTGTCTTAATAGCTGAGAATCATGCGCTCATACAGCCAGACGGACAGGCAGACATGGCTAGGTCGAATTAGCTAGTGACCCTGAGCAAGATTATATATACATTATGGGGTCGCTGATGTCTCCTTCTGCCTGTTACGCACAATCCGAAAAACCTAATAGACCAGGGTTTTTTTGTAAACCCATGGCCTACAAAGAACAAATTCAATAATATGTTTCCCACGGGAGTCGAACTACAATCTGAACGATTAATAGTCATGTCATTATTATAATGCTAATGCATTTTACCACAACATTAATTACCATATACTCCGCAAAGATGGCATCTCAATTTCACATAAGAAAATAATCTATTCCGTTGCACGTATGCAAGGCTTCACAGATCAATAGAAAACGTTAACTTTCATTACATCTATGTTTGTTAACCGATCGGACTGTACTTTATAGAGAAGGTTCATATCGTATTTATCTATATGTATGCCAATGCAGAAAGGTAAAACTTGAATACTTTGCTTAATAATCGCAAATTATTGATTTACAGGAATCTACATGCCAAATTTTGTGTCTCTAGCTTTCTTAATAGCTGAGAATCATGCGGTCATACAGCCAGACGGACAGGCAGACATGGCTAGGTCGAATTAGCTAGTGACCCTGAGCAAGACTATATATGCATTGTGGGGTCGCTGATATCTCCTTCTGCCTGTTACGCACAAGCCGAAAAACCTAATAGACCAGTGTTTTTTTGTAAACCCATGGCCTACAAAGAACAAATTCAATAATATGATTCCCACGGGAGTCGAACTACAATCTGAACGATTAATAGTCATGTCATAATAATAATGCTAACGCATTTTACCACAACATTAATTACCATTTACTCCGCAAAGATGGCATCTCAATTTCACATAAGAAAATAATCAATTCCGTTGCACGTATGCAACGCTTCACAGATCAATAGAAAATGTTAACTTGTAATCATCTATGTTTATTAACCGATCGGACTGTTGTTTATAGAGAAGGTTCATATCGTTTTTATCTATATGTATGCCAAAGCAGAAAGGTGAAACTTAAATACTTTGCTTAATAATCGCAAAATACTGATTTACAGGAATCTACATGCTAAATTTTGTGTCTCTAGCTGTCTTAATAGCTGAGAATCATGCGCTCATACAGCCAGACGGACAGGCAGACATGGCTAGGTCGAATTAGCTAGTGACCCTGAGCAAGACTATATATATGTCGCAGTGTTGTTGCTTTCTTGTGTCTGATCTGCAATGTTGACACACAAACTTTTCGAGTGAAGCGAATTCTAACCGGCGTGTGCAATCGTCTGCTTGCAACTGCTCGCATTTACTACGCATCGATCTATGCTTTACGCACGCTAGCTGGACTACACTTGGCGACAGCGCGTCGTAGTCAAATTCTAAGAATGATTTCACAATATACCAAACTCATTGCGCAACAGCGTCTTGCAAGCGCAGTGGTAAAACTATGGTAATAATGTGACAGCCACGTACAGTGGTCAAAATAGATTCATAATGCGACACGGCCTTCCTGACATAATACACGTCCTCGTGTGTAGTCTTAAATCTACTACATAAGTGACAATACTTCAGGATTCAAAGACTCTCTACATATTTCAAAGAATTATTTTCATTCAATTTATTACTGATTCAAATCAGTTTCAACTTCATTCTTATCATAACATGATTAAATTATTTAAATTTTCGTACCATAATTTAAATTTAATAAATCATACCATTCGTGTAATTCCTTTACCACATTTTTCTTAATCTTTTAAGCCAAACAATTTTTGTAGTTCCTTTTACAAATAATTAACTTTTCTTTTGTGTATTTCCTTTTACACATAATTAACTTATAACACATAATTAACTTATCATTTGTGTAAGTCCTTTAACACATATGACCCCGCCATAACAAGTCTCTTCTGCTATGGTGCGGTCTTTAGTTTCTCTGTTGGGCAACAGACAAAACTTCTATTGTGCTCTCCCTATCTTTACATAACTCATTGGGTATCTGATTATTTGGTATTGCTTTTAAACATTCATGAGAATACTTATATGTTCGATTACATTTTTAAGATTTTAGCGTATATCTATCACCATCCAATACTTCAATTATCTCAAATGGGCCTTTAAATTTAGGATCAAGTTTAATTTGATGACGTTCTTCGTTTATGAGCAAAACGTGATCACCCACTTTGAAATGTACTATTTTAGACTTATTTTTATCAAACCTATCTTTGTCGTATTTTGCTTGAGTTTCCATGTTCTTTTTAGCCTCCTTTCTCAAAATTTTCTTTGTCTACCTCATCATTGTTATCTTCGTTTAGCGGCAACAAGCCAAAAGGTCGAGCTTCTTTACCAATTAATAATTCCAATGGGCTAAACTTAGTCACACGATTAATCGTGCAATTCATTGCTAGCTGCACCTCAGCCAACGCATCCTGCCCTGATCTCTGACTGGTTTCGACAGCCGTTAGCATACCTTTTAGGGTACTCATGACACGATCTACCTGACCGTTTGCTCTACTTGCACCGGTAGCAATTAAATGTAGATTAATTTTTTGAGAGGAGCAAAATTCTCGAAAACTTTTACTTGCGAAACTACGTCCTTGATCTGCTATAATTCGAGTGGGTAAACCAAACAAGGACACGGCTGATTTTACAGCCTTAATGCAGCTATCGGAATCTATATTAAGTGTGTGATAAAAATAAACAAACTTGGTGAAGGCATCTATAAGGACGATGACGTATTCCTTCAAATCATTTTTACCACTCAATTTGCCAGTGATGTCAATATGAATCGTATGCCATGGTATTTCTATTTTAGGAATAGGATGCAGCACAGCCTGCACTTTTCCCACAAGTGGCTTAAATACTTTACATGTAATGCAATTTTCTACAAATCAACGCACATATTTAGACATATTTTCGAACCAGTAATAACAATAGACTTTGTCCAGCGTCTTTTCCCATCCCAGATGCATAATAGCTTCATGGACGTGATTTATGACGGCCCATCGAAAACCTCTTGGTATTACCGGCAAACATTTGGTCTTACTATTTCGCTGTATTTTTCTATGTAGTATTCCCTTTCGCAATTCATATGTTTTATCCAGATTTCCTGGTAACTCATTATTCTTTAACTTTAAAATTATTTCTTGTATCTCAGTATCTCGCTGTTGTTCTGAAACCAACCAGTTATCAGATATCTCGGTCAAATTGATTCGTAACTCTGGAATCTTATTCAAATTTTTGTGTTTTTCAAGCACTGGATTCCGAGAGAGAAAATCCACATGCGCCATTCACTCGCCTTTTCTATACTCTATTTCGAAATCAAATGCCTGTAAAAACGCCCACCGTCTATGCACCCTCGGTGTTAAATCTAGTTTTGTGCGGCTGGCCTTTAAAGAATTACATTCAGTATAAACTATAAATTTTCGACCCTGCAAATAATGTCGGAAGTGTTTAATAGCATTTACCACTGCTAGCGGGAGACGTACACTTACTGTAATACTCTACCACATGAGGTTTACTGTCAATTTTATGTAACAGGATCGCTCCATACCCAATACAACTTTCATCAGTATGCAGCTCTATTGGGTATTGCGGATCGAATATGATTAAAACTGGCGTCTGAGTCAATATAGTTATTATTTTATTTCGTACCTGTTCATGCACTGGTAACCGAAAAAAGTCAGTGTTTTTCTAAGATGTGAGAATATACACAGGTTTAAGTGTTTGGGAGAAATTTAACACAAATTGCCGAAAATATGTGGCTAAACCAATGAATTGTCTTAGCTGTGAGACATTTTGGTGTGGTGGTAATTCTTTTAAAGCTTGAATTTTTCGTGAATTTGGCCTGACTTCTCCGTTGCTTATTTCAAATCCGAGATACTCTATTTTTGTGATGAGAAAGGAACACTTAGTGACATTGAATGAAAATCCAGCCTTACTTAATGTCTCCAATACTCTCTGCAATCTAACTAGCGCATCTTCTTTGCTTTCTGCTATTATGAGAACATCATCAATATACACAATTGCATAAGTGTAGGCTAAAGCTTCTAGGGCCTTCATTATAGCCCGCTGGAACACAGATGGTGCGTTCTTCAAACCAAATGGCATTGTCAAGAACTCGTATTAACTTTCTGGCGTTACAAATGCAGTTCGTTCGATTGAGCCCTCATGGACTGGAATTTGGTAAAAGCCGCTTGCCATATCTATGCACGAAAAATATTTAGCACCCCGAAGCCTAGCAATTTGGTCTGAGATGACCCCTCATACTTGTCAGCCACTGTGTTTACGTTTAGCATGCGATAGTCCACACACAGTCGATCGGTGCCATTCTTTTTTTAACTAGCATCATGGGACTAGCGAAAGGTGAACAGCTTGGCCGAATAATCTTAGCTTTTAGTAATTCGTCAACTTTACCCCGCACTTTGATTTTCTCTTCTTCACTAAGCCTATATGGCCGCCGTTCTACGGTCTTTTGCTGATCTATTAATCTAATTTCCAACTGCCCTGTGGTGACCCTAGTCTTTGGTATTCCGTCAATAAACCAATCTGAATAACATTTTAGAATTTTTTTCAAGGCTGCCTTATCAAGATCATCAAGTTTACGACATCTTCATAATTGGTAATTATTAACGATTCTACTCTTTTGGTTGTGTAAATTTGAAATTTGTCAGCGTCCATGGTTACGCCAAAGCCCTGGCCTAAAATTTCACGTCTAATTAGTACGTCATATTTTAAATACTTGTTCATAATAACATGTAACAAAATCTCAAAATAACATTGATCAATATTTATATTACATAATAGTTGTTGAGTGCTGAATATTGAATCATTACATATGCCGTTTAATTTAACAATGTTATTAATTCTTTTGCCACTAAATTTATCGGCGACGCTTTCCTTAACCAAGGAACATTCAGCGCCAGAGTTGTTCCATTGTTCCAAATGTCAACACGTTTCTCGGTTACTTGGTCGTTTCCTCGTGATCGTCCTTTTAGACAAGCGGATGCGAAGTGCCCAAGCTCGTCGCATTTAAAACATTTGACTGTTGACCGGTCTCTTGATCCTTGCGATGAACTTCCGTTGTGGCTTTTTCCTTGATTTTGTGTCCTCTGCCGAGCACGACATTCGGCATATTTATATTCAGTCTTTTCACATTAATTGCAATTCACTTAAGAGAGATACTTAGACTTTTTACGCTCCGGGCCTGTTGTAGATGCGTCGTCATCAATGTTCCGTTTTTTAAAAGTGTGCGCTTGTAGTTGTTGTTGCATGTCATTTCGAGTTTTAATATTGTTTGTGAAAACCCAGCGCGACAATTTGTCATCAATTTGTGCCATGTGAGCCAGATTAAGTGAAACCGCAATTTCCTCCAGATCAATAGATTTAAATTTTGACATAAGTAAGGTGACAATTCGGCTACCATATTTATTTATTATTTATTTATTTAACGTCAACTAAGAGCAGTCGACTCAAAGACTAACATATAATAAAATTACAAGTGTAAATTTAAATTAAAAATATAAGTATAATTGAAGTTAAAGGTAAGTATTGTATTAAAAAATATATATATATATATTTTTTTTTGTTTTTTTTAAATTTGTTATTATTAATTAATCATTAAATTATTATTTAATTTATTTAATTTAATTTAATTTAATCAGGGAGTAAAAATATAATTTTAGTTGATCCAACATTTGTTGCAAAGGATTGGGGAAACCCAGAAAACCCAATCAGATCAAAAGTAGAGTGTTAATGGATTAAAGCGCTCGTAACGCCCGAGGAGCGCAGTTAACGAATAGGAAGGTCGAGATCGTTAACTTCTAGCCAGGTGGGAAAGTAGTGAAAGTTTAAGATTATTAGTCGATTGGCTGTTAGATATAATAAAGTAGTATTTGTTGTAGTCCGAACATAATACCCTGAATGGTTCGTGCAAGGCATAGTTCGACCTACAACAAGGAAGAGTTAGTGGAATATAATTTCTTGTTAGTCGGCAAGGGACAGAGAAGTGTAACCGGCTAACCAAGTCATCACTGTCAATGTCGCCTTTAATAAGGTTATTGATAACAAGTGGGTAAGGCTACAGTCGGGCGCCCGACAGTAAGATACCCTTCTCCCAATTTTCTAAATCCGTTACAAACGTGTAACCACTTTCATAGTTTTAAACAGAGAATTCTGAACAAATCCTTCTACTACATATAGCTTACTCGCTCGCACTCACACAGCGACGTGCGTAAAGAGTAAAGCAACAAGACGCACGTCGACGTCGGCGTCAACTGCTCAAAGCAGCGCGTCGGCTGCTGCTCGTACCGAACATTTGTACTGAAAACGTTGACTTGAATAACTTCTGGGTTATTGGTCCGATCGGATTGTAATTTGAAGAATATGTTTATATTGCATTTAGCTTTATACGTACTAAAGCAGAACGTTATGGGTTTAATACTTTGCTTTATAATCGCAAATAACCGATTTGCGGGGGCGGTGGGCGTGGCATCACACATTTGATATAAACTTGATCTGCCTATGGTTTATAGGAACCTTCATGCCAAATTTGGTATCTCTAGCTTTTTTAATAGCTGAGATCTGTTGTCTCATACAGACGGACAGACGGACAGACGGACGGACGGACAGACGGACAGACAGACGGACATGTCTCAATCGACTCGGCTAGTGATCCTGAGCAAGCATATATATACTTTATTGGGTCTGCCACGCCTCCTTATGCCTGTTACATACATTTTGCACAAAGTTAGTATACCCTTTTTTGACCATTTTCAATGGTCGAAGGGTATAAAAACCACACCAAGCATAGTACGCCGATTGGCTAAGGAAGGTAGATTTAGTAGAAGAAGTCTGTTAGTATAGGAAGGTAGTCTTAAGTTTGAATCCCAAGTCCACGCAATGCGAAAATTAAAAAGTTCTTTTGAACGGATTCAATGCGGTCCTTGTAGGTTAAAAACTGAGGGCACCAAAAACATGATCCATACTCGAGAATAGGACGCACAAGTGAGGTATAAAGGGTCTTAGTTATATAAGGATCGTTAAATTCCTTAGCCCACCTCTTAATAAATCCGAGTACACTTAAAGCCTTATTGACTATGGAAGAAATGTGCTCAGAGAACTTGAGTTTAGCGTCCGGGCGTACTCCAAGGTCGTCCACAGAGGTAATTCTTTCCAGAGGACAACCACATAAAGTGTAAGATTCGTACTTAGGACTGGCACGAGAGAATGTCATCAACTTGCATTTTGAGCTGTTCAGATTTAATAGGTTTGCACCACACCAACTGTTAAAACTATTGAGGTCGGCTTGAAGGGATGAATGACAGGAGGCGTCTTTAAATTGAAAACAAAGCTTTACATCATCTGCATACATAAGAGTACGCGAATTATGTATGGCCGAAGGAAGGTCATTGATGAAAAGCGTAAAAAGAAGGGGACCTAAATGGCTTCCCTGAGGAACACCAGAAGTTACTTGAATAGGGTCAGAAAGAGCATTTTTAATGAAGACTCTTTGTGTTCTGTTGGCCAAATAACTTATAAGCCAGCTTAAAAGATTTGGTGAGAAACCAATAATGTTTAGTTTGTGTGCAAGAAGGGAGTGATTTACTGAGTCAAATGCTTTACTGATATCAGTATAAATGACGTCAGTTTGAAAATTTTTCTGAAAGCCCTTTATTATCAAGTAAATTTGTCGAGGAGGAACGACGTTTTATAAATCCGTGCAGACAAGGAGAAATGACGGATCTACAGAAATGCTGCAAGTGAGGAGTTATGACATTCTCGAAGAGTTTAGGAATAGCCGACAATTTTGAGATACCTCTATAGTTTAAAGCATCAGACTTACTGCCCTTCTTGTGAAGCGGTAAAATGAAAGATTCCTTCCATATGGAAGGAAATGTGAAAGTTTTCAGGGACAGCGAGAAAAGTTTGAGCAATAGCTTAGATAGAGGATCGGCACAGTATCGAAGTACGCAACTAGGAATTTCGTCAGGACCAGGTGAGAAAACTGGTTTTATCAAACATAAATCCCTGAAAATCGAACTTTCGTTTAATTGTGGGGCGAAAATGCCAGTTGAACTGGGATGGTGAAAGGATAAGAATTTACATCGCGTGTTGAAATTGAATAGGTCGTTTGAAAGAACTTAGCAAACAGATCAGCCATGTCCTGGTCAGTATTTGCATTTGCACCTTCAAACGATAGCTTAGATGGATAGGCAGATGACTTACGCTTCATGTTAACAAAATTATAGAACTGTCTGGGATTCTGCCGGAACTGAATCCCGCAACGAGTCAAATAATTTTTATAGCATGTAGCGTTGAGAGCAACAAAATTTGACCGAACAATAAGATATCTTGAAAAAATAGACGAGGAATAACAGCTAGTATATTTTTTAAAGAGTCTAGACTTTAGATTTTTAAGACTGGATAATTCTTTAGTAAACCATGGGGGTTTACTCGAATGCCTCGGATAAGAAAAAGGCACACAAATGTCAAAAAAGTTATTTAATGTTTTATAAAATAAATTAAAGCCATATCCATATTGTTACATTTGTAAAAATTAGACCAGTCATAATTTGAAATTAAATAATTAATTTTATCAAAATCGGCTTTACGAAAACAACGCGCTCTCTTACACGACGTAACTTTTTTATCCAATACGTTCAAACCAGTTTCAAAAACAACCTCGAACGTTGGATGGTAGGGATCTTCTGGTTGGGTAAGTGGGTGGACTCTAGTCAGAGTTACCATACTCTGATCGGAGACAAAGCATAAATCGAGTGTTCTATTTAGAGAATTTCGTAGGTGGTTGACCTGCAGCAGAGAAATGTCATGCAGGCCGTCAATAAGATCGTGTTGTTGTGAGGGCATCAGGAAATTTGCCTCATCACTTGGTGTCCAACTACACTCAGGTATGTTAAAGTCGCCAAGGACTATGAGGTGGTCTTTGTTAGATAACAAATTGAAGACATACTTTATTGCAAGCAAATGTTGAGTGTAGATAAGAATATCCGACGAAGGTGGGATGTACGAGCAGGTTATAAAAACCTGGAAGCCGGGAAGGTGTAATTTTACACAAATGAATTCAATATCATATTGAATCTCCGGGTGTACATGTTCTGACGCGATATCAGAATCTACCGCAATAAGAACACCGCCGCCCCGCCGATCATGACGATCAAACCTATAAGTTGTAAACTTGCTGGGAAAAATTTCAGAGCATAAAATCTCAGGTTTTAACCAAGTCTCAGTGAACACAAGCACATGGGATTCAAACGAAAGGCTATTTAAGAATAACGTAGGTAGCTTGCTACGCAGGCCCCTTACGTTTTGGTAGGTTAATGTTAAAAATTTTATTAGTTTTTTGAAGTCGCATTTTTGGCCTGGTTTGGCAAAGGTAGTCTAATCGGTTGGCGATTCTTTTTTTCTTTGCTTCGAATTCTTTAACCACAATATGATCGGGCCAGAAGTTAGCTGAGCATATTTGGTTAAATAAATCGTTAGAGACACTAATTTTAAAGGATGATATATCCCTTTCATATGAAAACTTAAATTGTTCCACCTTTAAATCTTGGGCTTGAGATTTGGCTTGGATATAAGCCATAACATCTGAAGATGTGAGATCAGGGGCTAGCCTCGAGACAAATATGTGCCTCTTCGGTGGAATTCCGGTGACAGGCTTAGGTCCCACAGATATAGGACCAGTGGGAGCAGGTTGTGCCGATAATCCCGAAGGCGAGCTTGCCTGAGGGACTATCGGTTGGGTAATTAGTATTTGCGGTTTCATAGGAATAGAAATCGCAGATGAAGTATTGGGCAAAGGGGAAATGAGCTCCACGGGCTCAACAGAGACATTTTTCTGGGCTGCTGATCTCGTAACTACAGGTGTAGTAAACGATAGCAGCGGCAACGTCACTGGTGTGCTGAGTTGGTCAACGTTCTGAGGCTGATAGGCACTAGTTGACGGCTGCTCCTTTTGAGCTGATTTTTTGCGATTTGGAGACTCATTTAGTAGCTTAAGGCTATTTAATGAAGTATCCAGCGCGGAGAACTGATCGGCAAGTTTGCGAAAACTGCCAAAGAGTTCCCTAAATCCCGTCCTAGTTTGGCGCATGAACGATACAAAATCTTTCTCAACCTCACGACACGCATCACAACAATAGTGCAGCCCGTTTCGCTTGGCTACAGCATCGGCCGTTGGGCCACTGAAGCCCGCACATTTTGCATGAGCTACGTTGTTGCAGATCCAACAACAAATACTTGCCTGAGCAGATGTAATCTGCTTTTGGCAGATTTTCTTAAAACATACAATTCCTCCTTCCATTATTATGGGTGACCACTGTCAAAAATGCACACAACAAAAATAGAGAGAGAGGAAAGATTAGGCACACACAGAAACTGTGATAAGAAGAGCGCGGTAAGAGAGTTTGTGCTGCAGTGCACAACAACAAAGATAAAAAAAAACAAGTCGGAAAGGCTACAGTCACGCGGTGACTGTAAGAGGCCATGGATTTTCAGTTTATTTTTATATACCATAAAAAATATAAATTGAAATAAAATGTTTAATACAATAAAAACAAAAATTAAAATATCGAAAAATCAAGAGTCGATAGCATAAGTTACATACACACACACCAGCGTCAACTCCTTCTTCTTTAATTTAGACATCCGTTAAAAATGACACAGACCTGCCTCATGTTTTGTGTATTGCCTCACACGCATATACATATGTATGCATGTGTGAGCTTCGTGTGCATGTATTGTATGCATGCACGCATAAGTACAGCATGCAAAACATCTTAAAAGGCAAAACTTAATATATAAATTATTAGATAAATATAAATAAATGGCAAATAATTAAAAAATGCATATTCTTTATAAATATAAATGTAAACAAATATGAAATGCAGCACATAACAAATTAAAATAGCTAAATTCTTTTTCGCCGTTGGGAATCGAACCCTGGCCGTTTGCATAGGAGTTCGTCATCCTAACAACTAGACCACCGTCGCTGCGCTCCGCGCGCATGTTAAAATTGCATTTTTAGACAATTTGCTCAAAAATGTCTTATTTGTCTTCTACAACAAGAACACTAATACTGAATTGAAGACCACAAGAAAGCCGAGTGTTCTTTATTTATATTTAATAAGATTATTTGTTAAAATTTGATAAATGAAATCAAATTTTATAATGATAAAAAAAAAAATAAAATATTAACTTCTAAATAGTGAAAAAGTAAAAATAAAATCAAACCGCCTCCCCGAGGGATTGAACCTCCATTCTTTTGTTTGATTGCCTGCTGCTCTACACATTTGACCATCGCCGCACTGACTCGACGTGCGGCTAAGTAACTATTTCCTTCTCATACACACACATAACCATTTTCGCATTAAAAAGATCGAAAAAGCACATGGCTGGCAGCAGCTTGCAGGCAAGACATCACAAATCAATAGAAAATGTTAACTCGCGTAACTTTTATGTTTATTATCCGATCGGGTTGCAATTTATAAAATAAGTTCACATCGCATTTATCTATATGTATGCCAAAGCAGAAAGTTAAGACTTTAATAATCAGCTTAATAATCACAAATTACTGATTTACGGGGGCGGTGGGCGTGGTACCCGACATTTGAAAACGACGTTTACTGCCTAGGATATACAGTAATCTTCATGCCAAATTTGGAGGGTATAGCTTTCTTAATAGCTGAGAATCAGACGCTCATACAGACGGACAGACGGACAGACGGACAGACAGACAGACGGACAGACGGACAGACAGACATGGCTAGATCGACTCGGCTAGTGATCCTGAGCAAGAATATATATACTTTATGGGGTCGCAGATGTCTTCTTCTGCCTGTTACGCACATTCCGACAAACCTAATAGACCATGTATTTTTTTTAAATCCATGGCCTAAAGAGTTAGTGAGAGCCCGAGAGAGTCGAATTCGCTCACGAAAGTCGATGTTGAAGAAAATGATCTGCAGAAGCAATAACAACGTTTCTAAAAATAGAAACGTAAACAAATAAAATTGAAAGAAGAAAGCGAAAAACTCTTTTTGCAAACAAGATTAGTTTAGCAAATTAAAAGAGTGCACTCGCGTATCAGCAGGTTAAGTGATAATGTTAGTATTTTTAGAGTTATTAAACACCGATTGCTTTATAATTAAACTAAGCTTCGGAGAGCTAGAAAAAAACGCGTCCGTTCACTTTGAAAGAGAATGAATTTTTTCGGTGTAACTTTCTCCAGACTTTGGTCGCCCGTTCAAAATTTTTATCAATGTGGCAGCAGACGTTTCGATGCCAACAAAACGTTGAACGAAGAGTTCTTTAAATTGTGGCCATGTGATGCCAGCAAAGCATATTTGGGAAAGCCATTGCGATGCACTTCACTCAAGCGCCTTACTTAAAGTTATCATCAGGCTGCTACCTTCAGGCATTTTATCAGCAAAAATGAGATCCACTGTTGTACACCAAGCTGAGGCATATGCACCAGCTCCCTCAGGATGAAATTTTGGCAGAGTTATATGTTTTCCCTTTTCATCAGTTGCCGATGCCTTTGGTGTCTGCATATTTTTGATGATTTCCAACAGGTTGTTGTTTTGCATTTGTAAAGCTGCCAGGTATGCATCGGTGATATTTGTAGGCAAAGCAGATCCCACTTCTGATGTCGCAGTGTTGTTGCTTTCTTACGTCTGATCTGCCATGTTGACACACAAACTTTTCGAGTGAAGCGAATTCCAACCGGCGTGTGCAATCGTCTGCATGCAACTGCTCTCATTTACTACGCATCGATCTATGCTTTACGCACGCTAGCTGGACTACACTTGGCGACAGCGCGATAACGCTGTCGCCTCACTGGTTTCGGTACTTTGGCGCCAGTCATATTATGCGTCGTAGTCAAATTCTAAGAATGATTTCACAATATACCAAACTCATTGCGCAGCAGCGTCTTGCAAGCGCAGTGGTAAAACTATGGTAATAATGTGACAGCCACGTACAGTGGTCAAAATAGATTCATAATGCGACACGGCCTTCCTGACATAATACACGTCCTCGTGTGTAGTCTTAAATCTACTACATAAGTGACAATACTTCAGGATTCAAAGACTCTCTAGATATTTCAAAGAATTATTTTCATACAATTTATTACTGATTCAAATCAGTTTCAACTTCCTTTAACAAATAATACATTATCTTTTGTGTAAGTCCTTTAACACATATGACCCCGCCATAACAAGTCTCTTCTGCTATGGTGCGGTCTTTAGTTTCTCTATTGGACAACAGACACAACTTCTATTTGGTATTGCTTTTAAACATTCATTATATGTTCGATTACATGTTTAAGATTTTAGCGTATAAATATCTCCATCCAATACTTCAATTATCTCAAATGGGCCTTTCAATTTAGGATCAAGTTTAATTTGATGACGTTCTTCGTTTTTGAGCAAAACGTAATCACCCACTTTGAAATTTATTATTTTAGCCTTATTTTTATCAAACCTATCTTTGTCGTATTTTGCTTGAGTTTCCATGTTCTTTTTAGCCTCCTTTCTCAAATTTTCTTTGTCTACCTCATCATTGATATCTTCGTTTAGCGGCAACAAGCCAAAAGGTCGAGCTTCTTTACCAATCAATAATTCCAATGGGCTAAACTTAGTCACACGATTAATCGTGCAATTCATTGCTAGCTGCACCTCAGCCAACGCATCCTGCCCTGATCTCTGACTGGTTTCGACAGCCGTTAGCTACCTTTCAGGGTACTCATGACACGTTCTACCTGACCGTTTGCTCTACTTGCACCGGTAGTAATTAAATGTAGATTGATTTTTTGAGAGGAGCAAAATTCTCGAAAACTTTTACTTGCGAAACTATGTCCTTGATCTGCTATAATTCGAGTGGGTAAACCAAACAAGGACACGGATGATTTTACAGCCTTAATGCAGCTATCGGAATCTATATTAAGTGTGTGATAAAAATAAACAAACTTGGTGAAGGCATCTATAAGGACGATGACGTATTCCTTCAAATCATTTTTACCACTCAATTTGCCAGTGATGTCAATATGAATCGTATGCCATGGTATTTCTATTTTAGGAATAGGATGCAGCACAGCCTGCACTTTTCCCGCAAGTGGCTTAAATACTTTACATGTAGTGCAATTTTCTACAAATCAACGCACATATTTAGACATATTTTCGAACCAGTAATAACAAAAGACTTTGTCCAGCGTCTTTTCCCATCCCAGATGCATAATAGCTTCATGGACGTGATTTATGACGGCCCATCGAAAACCTCTTGGTATTACCGGCAAACATTTGGTCTTACTATTTCGCTGTATTTTTCTATGTAGTATTCCCTTTCGCAATTCATATGTTTTATCCAGATTTCCTGGTAACTCATTATTCTTTAACTTTAAAATTATTTCTTGTATCTCAGTATCTCGCTGTTGTTCTGAAACCAACCAGTTATCAGATATCTCGGTCAAATTGATTCGTAACTCTGGAATCTTATTCAAATTTTTGTGTTTTTCAAGCACTGGATTCCGAGAGAGAAAATCCACATGCGCCATTCGCTCGCCTTTTCTATACTCTATTTCGAAATCAAATGCCTGTAAAAACACCATCTATGCACCCTCGGTGTTAAATCTAGTTTTGTGCGGCTGGCCTTTAAAGAATTACAGTCAGTATAAACTATACATTTTCGACCCTGCAAATAATGTCGGAAGTGTTTAATAGCATTTACCACTGCTAGCGGGAGACGTACACTTACTGTAATACTCTACCACATGAGGTTTATTGTCAATTTTATGTAACAGGAGCGCTCCATACCCAATACAACTTTCATCAGTATGCAGCTCTATTGGGTATTGCGGATCGAATATGATTAAAACTGGCGTCTGAGTCAATATAGTTATTATTTTAATTCGTACCTGTTCATGCACTGGTAACCGAAAAAAGTCAGTGTTTTTCTTAGATGTGAGAAGATACACAGGTTTAAGTGTTTGGGAGAAATTTAACACAAATTGCCGAAAATATGTGGCTAAACCAATGAATTGTCTTAGCTGTGAGACATTTTGGTGTGGTGGTAATTCTTTTAAAGCTTGAATTTTTCGTGAATTTGGCCTGACTTCTCCGTTGCTTATTTCAAATCCGAGATACTCTATTTTTGTGATGAGAAAGGAACACTTAGTGACATTGAATGAAAATCCAGCCTTACTTAATGTCTCCAATACTCTCTGCAATCTAACTAGCGCATCTTCTTTGCTTTCTGCTATTATGAGAACATCATCAATATACACAATATAAGTGTAGGCTAAAGCTTCTAGGGCCTTCATTATAGCCCGCTGGAACACAGATGGTGCGTTCTTCAAACCAAATGGCATTGTCAAGAACTCGTATTGACCTTCTGGCGTTACAAATGCAGTTCGTTCGATTGAGTCCTCATGGACTGGAATTTGGTAAAAGCCGCTTGCCATATCTATGCACGAAAAATATTTAGCACCCCGAAGCCTAGCAATTTGGTCTGAGATGACCCCTCATACTTGTCAGCCACTGTGTTTACGTTTAGCATGCGATAGTCCACACACAGTCGATCGGTGCCATTCTTTTTATACCCTTCGACCATTGAAAATGGTCAAAAAGGGTATACTAACTTTGTGCAAAATGTATGTAACAGGCATAAGGAGGCGTGGCAGACCCAATAAAGGATATATATTCTTGCTCAGGATCACTAGCCGAGTCGATTGAGACATGTCCGTCTGTCTGTCCGTCTGTCCGTCTGTCCGTCTGTATGAGACAACAGATCTCAGCTATTAAAAAAGCTAGAGATACCAAATTTGGCATGAAGGTTCCTATAAACCATAGGCAAATCGGTTATTTGCGATTATTAAGCAAAGTATTAAACCCATAACGTTCTGCTTTAGTACGTATAAAGCTAAATGCAATATAAACATATTCTCCAAATTACAATCCGATCGGACCAATAACACAGAAGTTATTCAAGTCAACGTTTTCAGTACAAATGTTCGGTACGAGCAGCAGCTTTTGCGCTGCTTTGAGCAGTTGACGCCGACGTCGACGTTGCGTCGTGTCGCTTTACTCTTTACGCACGTCGCTGTGTGAGTGCGAGCGAGTAAGCTATATGTAGTAGAAGTATTTGTTCAGAATTCTCTGTTTAAAACTATGAAAGTGGTTACACGTTTGTAACGGATTTAGAAAATTGGGAAAAGGGTATCTTACTGTCGGGCGCCCGACTGTAGCCTTACCCACTTGTTTTTTTTGAAATTTTGGAAATTTTTGGAAAATTTTAGAAATTTTTTTTCAAAATTTTGGGAATATTTTTTCAAAATTTTTGAAACTCGTTTTTGGAAAATTTTGGGAATTTTTCGAAATTTTTTTTACCATGAACATTTTTTGAAATTTTTTCAATTTTTTTCAAAAATTTTGGAAAATCTCGGGAATTTTTTTTCCTGTGAAAATTTTTTCGAAATTTTTTTTACCATGAACATTTTTTGAAATTTTTTCAATTTTTTTCAAAAATTTTGGAAAATCTCGAGAATTTTTTTTCCTGTGAAAATTTTTTCAATTTTTTTTTAATTTTGGAAGTTTTTGAATTTTGTTTTCAAAATTTTTGAAGTTTTTTTTCAAAATTTTTGGAAAATTAAAAAAATTGTTTGAAATTTACTTTTCAAAATTTTTCAACTTTTTTTTCAAAATTTAAAATTTTTTTTTTTTTAAGTTTTTCAAAATTATTGGAAAATCTCGGGAGTTATTTTTACTTTGAAAATTTTTGGAATTTTTTTTTCAAAATTTGTGAATTTTTTTTTAAATTTTTTTGAAATTTTTTTTTTCAAAATTTTTGAATATATTTTTTTTGTCAAAATTTTTGAAATTTTTTTTTCATAATTTTTGGAAAATGTTGGGAATTTTTCGAAATTTTTTTACCATGAAAATTTTTGGAAATTTTTTCAATTTTTTTCGAAATCTTGCAATTTTTTTTTTGGAAAATTTTGGAAAATTTTTTTCTTAAATTTTGGAAATTGTTTTTCAACATTTTAAAATTTTTTATTAAAAAATTTTTTAAATTTTTTTCATATTTTTCCGAGTTATTTTTTTTATGAGTTTTTCAAATTTTTTTTCAAAATTTTTGGAAAATCTCGTGAATTTTTTTCACCATGAAAATTTTTGGAAATTTTTTCAATTTTTTTTGTTTTAATTTTAAAAATATTTTGAATTTGTTTTATATTAATTACATATTTTTATATATTATATATAAATTATAATATATATTATACATACATTTGGAAATTTGTTGAATTTTTTTTTTCAAAATTTTTGAAATTTTTTCTTCAAAATTTTTGGGAAATTTTGGGAATTTTTCAAAATTTTTTAACTATGCACATTTTTGGCAATTTTTTGGTATATATTAATTTTGAAATTTTTTTGAATTTTTTTTGCAAAATTTTTCAAATATTTTTTTTGGAAATTTTTTTACTATGGAAATTTATTCACTTTTTTTTTTGAAATTTTTGAAATTTTTTCGAAAGTTTTGAAACTCTTTTTTAAAATTTTTTTTTATCAAAATTTTTAAAATTTTTTTTTAAAGTTTTAAAATTTTTTTTTTTTTAATTTTTATAAAATTTTGGGAATTTTTATAATTTTTGTTATAACAAATTTTTGGAAATTTTTTTAATTTTTTTTTCAAAATTTTTAAAATTTTTTCATCAAAATTTTTAAAAATTTTTTTTTAAAGTTTTTAAAATTTTTTTTTATTTTTTATAAAATTTTGGGAACTTTTGAAATTTTTGTGATTACAAATTTTTGGACATTTTTTCAATTTTTTTTTCAAAATTTTTAAAATTTTTGTTTTAAAAATTTTTGAAATTTTGTTTTCAAAATTTTTTAAAAATTTTGGGAATTTATGGAAATTTTTTTACTATGAAAATTTTTGGAAATTTTTCCATTTTTTTCGAAATTTTTCCATTTTTTTTCGAAATTTTGGAATTTTTTTTTTTAATTTTTGGAAAATTTTGGAAATTTTTTTTTTAAATTTTTGAAATTTTTTTTTAAAATTTTTGAAATTTTTTTTCAAAATTTTTGAAATTTCGTTTTTAAAATTTTTATAAAATTTTGAGAATTTCTTTGTAATATGAAAATTTTTGTAATATGAAAATTTTTTCAATTTTTTTTTCGAAATTTTGGAAATTTTTTTTCAAAATTTTTGGAAAATTTTGGAAATTTTTTTTCACAATTTTTGAAATTATTTTTAAAATTTTATGAATTTTTTTTTCAAAATTTTTGAAATTTTTTTTCAAAATTTTTGGAAAATATTGGAATTTTTTCGAAATTTTTTTACTATGAAAAGTTTTGGCAATTTTTTGATTTTTTAATTTTGAAAATTTTTTGTATTTTTTTTCAAAATTTTTTAAATTTTTTTTCAAAATTTTTAAAATTTTTCATTAAAATTTTTAAAAATTTTTTTTAAAGTTTTTAAAATTTTTTTTTAATTTTTATAAAATTTTGGCAACTTTTGAAATTTTTGTGATTACAAAATTTTGGATATTTTTTCAATTTTTTTTCAAAATTTTTAAAATTTTTTTTTTTTCAAAATTTTTGAAATTTTGTTTTCAAAATTTTTTACAAATTTTGGGAATTTATGGAAATTTTTTTACTATGAAAATTTTTGGAATTTTTTTCAATTTTTTTCGAAATTTTTCCATTTTTATACCCTTGCAGAGGGTATATTAATTTTAGCCAGAAGTTTGCAACGCACCTTAGGAGACATCTCCGACCCTATAAAGTATATATATTCTGAATCAGCATCACCAGAGGAGTCGAAAAATGGATGTCCGTCTGTCCGTCCGTCCGTCTGTCCGTCCGTCCGTCCGTCCGTCCGTCCGTCCGTCTGTTGCAACGCAAACTAGTCTCTCAGTTTTTGAGCTATCTTCATGAAACTTGGCACACAAGCTTCTTATTGCTGTAGGCTGTAAATAAGTCGGAACGAGCCAGATCGGACCGATATATCGTATAGCTGTCATAGAAGCTATCGGCCGATTTTTGTTGTTTTTCAAGATATTGCAACAAGATTTGGCAAATCTTATTCTTATTACGTTCTTAATGTGCTGTCATGTACCTCATCATTGTTATCTTCGTTTAACGGCAACAAGCCAAAAGGTCGAGCTTCTTTACCAATCAATAATTCCAATGGGCTAAACTTAGTCACACGATTAATCGTGCAATTCATTGCTAGCTGCACCTCAGCCAACGCATCCTGCCCTGATCTCTGACTGGTTTCGACAGCCGTTAGCTACCTTTCAGGGTACTCATGACACGTTCTACCTGACCGTTTGCTCTACTTGCACCGGTAGTAATTAAATGTAGATTAATTTTTTGAGAGGAGCAAAATTCTCGAAAACTTTTACTTGCGAAACTATGTCCTTGATCTGCTATAATTCGAGTGGGTAAACCAAACAAGGACACGGCTGATTTTACAGCCTTAATGCAGCTATCGGAATCTATATTAAGTGTGTGATAAAAATAAACAAACTTGGTGAAGGCATCTATAAGGACGATGACGTATTCCTTCAAATCATTTTTACCACTCAATTTGCCAGTGATGTCAATATGAATCGTATGCCATGGTATTTCTATTTTAGGAATAGGATGCAGCACAGCCTGCACTTTTCCCGCAAGTGGCTTAAATACTTTACATGTAATGCAATTTTCTACAAATCAACGCACATATTTAGACATATTTTCGAACCAGTAATAACAAAAGACTTTGTCCAGCGTCTTTTCCCATCCCAGATGCATAATAGCTTCATGGACGTGATTTATGACGGCCCATCGAAAACCTCTTGGTATTACCGGCAAACATTTGGTCTTACTATTTCGCTGTATTTTTCTATGTAGTATTCCCTTTCGCAATTCATATGTTTTATCCAGATTTCCTGGTAACTCATTATTTTTTAACTTTAAAATTATTTCTTGTATCTCAGTATCTCGCTGTTGTTCTGAAACCAACCAGTTATCAGATATCTCGGTCAAATTGATTCGTAACTCTGGAATCTTATTCAAATTTTTGTGTTTTTCAAGCACTGGATTCCGAGAGAGAAAATCCACATGCGCCATTCACTCGCCTTTTTATACCCTTGCAGAGGGTATATTAATTTTAGCCAGAAGTTTGCAACGCACCTTAGGAGACATCTCCGACCCTATAAAGTATATATATTCTGAATCAGCATCACCAGAGGAGTCGAAAAATGGATGTCCGTCTGTCCGTCCGTCCGTCTGTCCGTCCGTCCGTCCGTCCGTCCGTCCGTCCGTCCGTCCGTCCGTCCGTCCGTCCGTCCGTCTGTTGCAACGCAAACTAGTCTCTCAGTTTTTGAGCTATCTTCATGAAACTTGGCACACAAGCTTCTTATTGCTGTAGGCTGTAAATAAGTCGGAACGAGCCAGATCGGACCGATATATCGTATAGCTGTCATAGAAGCTATCGGCCGATTTTTGTTGTTTTTCAAGATATTGCAACAAGATTTGGCAAATCTTATTCTTATTACGTTCTTAATGTGCTGTCAAAATTGTATCAAAATCGGACCACTATAACATATAGCTGCCATAGGAACAATCGGCTGAAATCAGGGTTGTTGTATGCAAACCTGTTTTGTTTTTTGGAAATACCGCACATTATCAATACCTTTTAATGTTATACAGTAACCCGCCCTTTGTTTTTCCATTTAAATATCTCAGACGTTTATATTCTATAGCTGTTATAGGAACAATCAGTCAGTCCGTCTGTCTGTTGCAACGCAAATTAGTCCCCCAGTTATTGAGCTATCATCATGAAACTTTGCTCACAAGCTTCTTATTTCTGCCCTCTTTAAATAAGTCGGAACGGGCCAGATCGGACTGATATATCGTATAGTTGTCATGGAGCCTATCGGCCGATTTTCGTTATATTTCAAGATATAGCTACGCTTACTACATCCAAATCGAAATTTTATAACTTATAACGATCAACGATCGCCTAATGAAGGTTCTTGTTGCAATTTTATGAAAATCTGAGTACTATTACATGTAGCTGTTAAACAAAAAATCATATAGCTGTTATTCAAACGCATTTTTGAATGAGAAATTACCAAATTTAGATTTTATGACCAACAGATCCTTTACAACACAAAGACATTCGACCAAATGCTGTTTCTAAGAATGGTATACTGATATATGCGAAACAAAATATATCGGAAAACATAACATTCTTATATGAAACAGTTACAGTTTATAATGTAAGAAATATATACCAGTCCATAACATTTAAATACTTGCATACAATATTCAAAGTTATTTATAGGAATCCAGCATTTCCTATTACAAGGTTTCGAAATGAAATCAGAAATGATGTTGAAAGGCTAACGTCAGCTGAAAATAATACAAAATTGGTAATTTTAGGAGATTTTAACATTTGCCGATCAACAACCATTGATCAGCTCGAGTCTACTTTAAAAATAAGGGGTTATGTCCATTGTTAAATGTGCCAACAACAAAACATTTAACTCAAATTGACGGATATTTTGTGATAACACAGTAAGCGGTGCTGCCGCAATCACTTATCAAACTCCATATAGTCACCATGACGGCGTGTTCCTTAGCTATAATCACTAATTTAATAATTTATTTTTAAATATTTAGTTAATTAATTTATTTTATTATTGAAAATAAAGAATATATGTGCAATGTTGTTTAAGGTATTGTAAATATTCCTCCTCGAGGATTGCGACCTTGCCGTGGTGAGGAGGCTGAGTATTCGAAATTATAAGAGGTTGATATAATCGATGTATTGTTATAATTGTTCAGTAAATGCCACAGAAACCAGCAGCAATCCAAAGATATTTTATTACTTGTATAACTGCAAGGGTATGAAACCTTCGGCAAGCCGAAGGTAGCCTTGCTTTCTTGTCTATACTCTATTTCGAAATCAAATGCCTGTAAAAACGCCCACCGTCTATGCACCCTCGGTGTTAAATCTAGTTTTGTGCGGCTGGCCTTTAAAGAATTACATTCAGTATAAACTATAAATTTTCGACCCTGCAAATAATGTCGGAAGTGTTTAATAGCATTTACCACTGCTAGCGGGAGACGTACACTTACTGTAATACTCTACCACATGAGGTTTACTGTCAATTTTATGTAACAGGATCGCTCCATACCCAATACAACTTTCATCAGTATGCAGCTCTATTGGGTATTGCGGATCGAATATGATTAAAACTGGCGTCTGAGTCAATATAGTTATTATTTTATTTCGTACCTGTTCATGCACTGGTAACCGAAAAAAAGTCAGTGTTTTTCTAAGATGTGAGAATATACACAGGTTTAAGTGTTTGGGAGAAATTTAACACAAATTGCCGAAAATATGTGGCTAAACCAATGAATTGTCTTAGCTGTGAGACATTTTGGTGTGGTGGTAATTCTTTTAAAGCTTGAATTTTTCGTGAATTTGGCCTGACTTCTCCGTTGCTTATTTCAAATCCGAGATACTCTATTTTTGTGATGAGAAAGGAACACTTAGTGACATTGAATGAAAATCCAGCCTTACTTAATGTCTCCAATCTGCAATCTAACTAGCGCATCTTCTTTGCTTTCTGCTATTATGAGAACATCATCAATATACACAATTGCATAAGTGTAGGCTAAAGCTTCTAGGGCCTTCATTATAGCCCGCTGGAACACAGATGGTGCGTTCTTCAAACCAAATGGCATTGTCAAGAACTCGTATTGACCTTCTGGCGTTACAAATGCAGTTCGTTCGATTGAGTCCTCATGGACTGGAATTTGGTAAAAGCCGCTTGCCATATCTATGCACGAAAAATATTTAGCACCCCGAAGCCTAGCAATTTGGTCTGAGATGACCCCTCATACTTGTCAGCCACTGTGTTTACGTTTAGCATGCGATAGTCCACACACAGTCGATCGGTGCCATTCTTTTTATACCCTTCGACCATTGAAAATGGTCAAAAAGGGTATACTAACTTTGTGCAAAATGTATGTAACAGGCATAAGGAGGCGTGGCAGACCCAATAAAGGATATATATTCTTGCTCAGGATCACTAGCCGAGTCGATTGAGACATGTCCGTCTGTCTGTCCGTCTGTCCGTCCGTCCGTCTGTCCGTCTGTCCGTCTGTATGAGACAACAGATCTCAGCTATTAAAAAAGCTAGAGATACCAAATTTGGCATGAAGGTTCCTATAAACCATAGGCAGATCAAGTTTAAATCAAATGTGTGATGCCACGCCCACCGCCCCCGCAAATCGGTTATTTGCGATTATTAAGCAAAGTATTAAACCCATAACGTTCTGCTTTAGTACGTATAAAGCTAAATGCAATATAAACATATTCTCCAAATTACAATCCGATCGGACCAATAACACAGAAGTTATTCAAGTCAACGTTTTCAGTACAAATGTTCGGTACGAGCAGCAGCTTTTGCGCTGCTTTGAGCAGTTGACGCCGACGTCGACGTTGCGTCGTGTCGCTTTACTCTTTACGCACGTCGCTGTGTGAGTGCGAGCGAGTAAGCTATATGTAGTAGAAGTATTTGTTCAGAATTCTCTGTTTAAAACTATGAAAAAGTGGTTACACGTTTGTAACGGATTTAGAAAATTGGGAGAAGGGTATCTTACTGTCGGGCGCCCGACTGTAGCCTTACCCACTTGTTTTTTTGAAATTTTGGAAATTTTTGGAAAATTTTAGAAATTTTTTTTCAAAATTTTGGAAATATTTTTTCAAAATTTTTGAAACTCGTTTTTGAAAATTTTGGGAATTTTTCGAAATTTTTTTTTACCCATGAACATTTTTTGAAATTTTTTTCAATTTTTTTCAAAAATTTTGGAAAATCTCGGGAATTTTTTTCCTATGAAAATTTTTTCAATTTTTTTTTTTATTTTGGAAGTTTTTTGAATTTTTTTTTCAAAATTTTTGAAGTTTTTTTTTCAAAATTTTTGGAAAATTAAAAAAATTTTTTTTTTATCAAAATTTTTTGAAATTTTGTTGTACAAATGTTTGAAATTTACTTTTCAAAATTTTTTCAACTTTTTTTTTCAAAATTTAAAATTTTTTTTTTTTTTTAAGTTTTTCAAAATTATTGGAAAATCTCGGGAGTTATTTTTACTATGAAAATTTTTGGAATTTTTTTTTCAAAATTTGTGAATTTTTTTTTAAATTTTTTGAAATTTTTTTTTTCAAAATTTTTAAAATTTTTGTTTAAAAATTTTTGAAATTTTGTTTTCAAAATTTTTTAAAAATTTTGGGAATTTATGGAAATTTTTTTTACTATGAAAATTTTTTGGAAATTTTTCCATTTTTTTCGAAATTTTACCATTTTTTTTCGAAATTTTGGTATTTTTTTTTTTTAAATTTTTGGAAAATTTTGGAAATTTTTTTAAATTTTTGAAATTTTTTTTTAAAATTTTTGAAATTTTTTTCAAAATTTTTGAAATTTCGTTTTTAAAATTTTTATAAAATTTTGAGAATTTCTGAAATTTTTGTAATATGAAAATTTTGAAAATTTTTTCAATTTTTTTTTCGAAATTTTGGAAATTTTTTTTTCAAAATTTTTTACAAATTTTGGGAATTTATGGAAATTTTTTTTACTATGAAAATTTTTGGAATTTTTTCAATTTTTTTTCGAAATTTTTCCATTTTTATACCCTTGCAGAGGGTATATTAATTTTTTATACCCTTGCAGAGGGTATATTAATTTTAGCCAGAAGTTTGCAACGCACCTTAGGAGACATCTCCGACCCTATAAAGTATATATATTCTGAATCAGCATCACCAGAGGAGTCGAAAAATGGATGTCCGTCTGTCCGTCCGTCCGTCCGTCCGTCCGTCCGTCCGTCCGTCCGTCCGTCCGTCCGTCCGTCTGTTGCAACGCAAACTAGTCTCTCAGTTTTTGAGCTATCTTCATGAAACTTGGCACACAAGCTTCTTATTGCTGTAGGCTGTAAATAAGTCGGAACGAGCCAGATCGGACCGATATATCGTATAGCTGTCATAGAAGCTATCGGCCGATTTTTGTTGTTTTTCAAGATATTGCAACAAGATTTGGCAAATCTTATTCTTATTACGTTCTTAATGTGCTGTCAAAATTGTATCAAAATCGGACCACTATAACATATAGCTGCCATAGGAACAATCGGCTGAAATCAGGGTTGTTGTATGCAAACCTGTTTTGTTTTTGGAAATACCGCACATTATCAATACCTTTTAATGTTATACAGTAACCCGCCCTTTGTTTTTCCATTTAAATATCTCAGACGTTTATATTCTATAGCTGTTATAGGAACAATCAGTCAGTCCGTCTGTCTGTTGCAACGCAAATTAGTCCCCCAGTTATTGAGCTATCATCATGAAACTTTGCTCACAAGCTTCTTATTTCTGCCCTCTTTAAATAAGTCGGAACGGGCCAGATCGGACTGATATATCGTATAGCTGTCATGGAGCCTATCGGCCGATTTTCGTTATATTTCAAGATATAGCTACGCTTACTACATCCAAATCGAAATTTTATAACTTATAACGATCAACGATCGCCTAATGAAGGTTCTTGTTGCAATTTTATGAAAATCTGAGTACTATTACATGTAGCTGTTAAACAAAAAATCATATAGCTGTTATTCAAACGCATTTTTGAATGAGAAATTACCAAATTTAGATTTTATGACCAACAGATCCTTTACAACACAAAGACATTCGACCAAATGCTGTTTCTAAGAATGGTATACTGATATATGCGAAACAAAATATATCGGAAAACATAACATTCTTATATGAAACAGTTACAGTTTATAATGTAAGAAATATATACCAGTCCATAACATTTAAATACTTGCATACAATATTCAAAGTTATTTATAGGAATCCAGCATTTCCAATTACAAGGTTTCGAAATGAAATCAGAAATGATGTTGAAAGGCTAACGTCAGCTGAAAATAATACAAAATTGGTAATTTTAGGAGATTTTAACATTTGCCGATCAACAACCATTGATCAGCTCGAGTCTACTTTAAAAATAAGGGGTTATGTCCATTGTTAAATGTGCCAACAACAAAACATTTAACTCAAATTGACGGATATTTTGTGATAACACAGTAAGCGGTGCTGCCGCAATCACTTATCAAACTCCATATAGTCACCATGACGGCGTGTTCCTTAGCTATAATCACTAATTTAATAATTTATTTTTTAAATATTTAGTTAATTAATTTATTTTATTATTGAAAATAAAGAATATATGTGCAATGTTGTTTAAGGTATTGTAAATATTCCTCCTCGAGGATTGCGACCTTGCCGTGGTGAGGAGGCTGAGTATTCGAAATTATAAGAGGTTGATATAATCGATGTATTGTTATAATTGTTCAGTAAATGCCACAGAAACCAGCAGCAATCCAAAGATATTTTATTACTTGTATAACTGCAAGGGTATGAAACCTTCGGCAAGCCGAAGGTAGCCTTGCTTTCTTGTTTTTTCGAAATTTTGGTAATTTTTTTTTTGAAATTTTGGGAAAATTTTGGAAATTTTTATACCCTTCGACCATTGAAAATGGTCAAAAAAGGGTATACTAACTTTGTGCAAAATGTATGTAACAGGCATAAGGAGGCGTGGCAGACCCAATAAAGTATATATATGCTTGCTCAGGATCACTAGCCGAGTCGATTGAGACATGTCCGTCTGTCTGTCCGTCTGTCCGTCCGTCCGTCTGTCCGTCTGTCCGTCTGTATGAGACAACAGATCTCAGCTATTAAAAAAGCTAGAGATACCAAATTTGGCATGAAGGTTCCTATAAACCATAGGCAGATCAAGTTTATATCAAATGTGTGATGCCACGCCCACCGCCCCCGCAAATCGGTTATTTGCGATTATAAAGCAAAGTATTAAACCCATAACGTTCTGCTTTAGTACGTATAAAGCTAAATGCAATATAAACATATTCTTCAAATTACAATCCGATCGGACCAATAACCCAGAAGTTATTCAAGTCAACGTTTTCAGTACAAATGTTCGGTACGAGCAGCAGCCGACGCGCTGCTTTGAGCAGTTGACGCCGACGTCGACGTGCGTCTTGTTGCTTTACTCTTTACGCACGTCGCTGTGTGAGTGCGAGCGAGTAAGCTATATGTAGTAGAAGGATTTGTTCAGAATTCTCTGTTTAAAACTATGAAAGTGGTTACACGTTTGTAACGGATTTAGAAAATTGGGAGAAGGGTATCTTACTGTCGGGCGCCCGACTGTAGCCTTACCCACTTGTTTTTTTCAAAATTTTTGAAATTTCGTTTTTAAAATTTTTGGAAAATGTTGGGAATTTTTCGAATTTTTTTTACTATTTACATTTTTGGAAATTTTTCCAATTTTTATACCCTTCGACCATTGAAAATGGTCAAAAAAGGGTATACTAACTTTGTGCAAAATGTATGCAACAGGCATAAGGAGGCGTGGCAGACCCAATAAAGTATATATATGCTTGCTCAGGATCACTAGCCGAGTCGATTGAGACATGTCCGTCTGTCTGTCCGTCTGTCCGTCCGTCCGTCTGTCCGTCTGTCCGTCTGTATGAGACAACAGATCTCAGCTATTAAAAAAGCTAGAGATACCAAATTTGGCATGAAGGTTCCTATAAACCATAGGCAGATCAAGTTTATATCAAATATGTGATGCCACGCCCACCGCCCCCGCAAATCGGTTATTTGCGATTATAAAGCAAAGTATTAAACCCATAACGTTCTGCTTTAGTACGTATAAAGCTAAATGCAATATAAACATATTCTCCAAATTACAATTGAACAGTTGACGCCGACGTCGACGTTGCGTCGTGTCGCTTTACTCTTTACGCACGTCGCTGTGTGAGTGCGAGCGAGTAAGCTATATGTAGTAGAAGTATTTGTTCAGAATTCTCTGTTTAAAACTATGAAAGTGGTTACACGTTTGTAACGGATTTAGAAAATTGGGAGAAGGGTATCTTACTGTCGGGCGCCCGACTGTAGCCTTACCCACTTGTTTTAACTAGCATCATGGGACTAGCGAAAGGTGAACAGCTTGGCCGAATAATCTTAGCTTTTAGTAATTCGTCAACTTTACCCCGCACTTTGATTTTCTCTTCTTCACCAAGCCTATATGGCCGCCGTTCTACGGTCTTTTGCTGATCTATTAATCTAATTTCCAACTGCCCTGTGGTGACCCTAGTCTTTGGTATTCCATCAATAAGCCAATCTGAATAACATTTTAGAATTTTTTTCAAGGCTGCCTTATCAAGATCATCAAGTTCACGATTTGATTCTATGACATCTTCATAATTGGTAATTACTAACGATTCTACTCTTTTGGTTGTGTAAATTTGAAATTTGTCAGCGTCCATGGTTACGCCAAAGCCCTGGCCTAAAATTTCTCGTCCAATTAGTACGTCATATTTTAAATACTTGATTATAATAACATGTAACAAAATCTCAAAATAACATTGATCAATATTTATATTACATAATAGTTGTTGAGTGCTGAATATTGAATCATTACATATGCCGTTTAATTTAACAATGTTATTAATTCTTTTGCCACTAAATTTATCGGCGACGCTTTCCTTAACCAAGGAACATTCAGCGCCAGAGTTGTTCCATTGTTCCAGATGTCAACACGTTTCTCGGTTACTTGGTCGTTTCCTCGTGATCGTCCTTTTTGACAAGCGGATGCGAAGTGCCCAAGCTCGTCGCATTTAAAACATTTGACTGTTGACCGGTCTCTTGATCCTTGCGATGAACTTCCGTTGTGGATTTTTCCTTGATTTTGTGTCCTCTGCCGAGCACGACATTCGGCATATTTATGTCCAGTCTTTTCACAATAATTCCATTTCACTTAAGAGAGATACTTAGACTTTTTACGCTCCGGGCCTGTAGTAGATGCGTCGTCATCAATGTTCCGTTTTTTAAAAGTGTGCGCTTGTAGTTGTTGTTGCATGTCATTTCGAGTTTTAATATTGTTTGTGAAAACCCAGCGCGACAATTTGTCATCAATTTGTGCCATGTGAGCCAGATTAAGTGAAACCGCAATTTCCTCCAGATCAATAGATTTAAATTTTGACATAAGTAAGGTGACAATTCAGCTTCCATATTCGGTGTAACTTTCTCCAGACTTTGGTCGCCCGTTCAAAATTTTTATCAGTGTGGCAGCAGACGTTTCGATGCCAACAAAACGTTGAACGAAGAGTTCTTTAAATTGTGGCCATGTGATGCCAGCATATTTGGGAAAGCCATTGCGATGCACTTCCCTCTAGCGCCTTACTTAAAGTTATCATCAGGCTGCTACCTTCGGGCATTTTATCAGCAAAAATGAAATCCACTGTTGTACACCAAGCTGAGGCATCTGCACCAGCTCCCTCAGGATGAAATTTTGGCAGAGTTATATGTTTTCCCTTTTCATTAGTTGCCGATGCCTTTGGTGTCTGCATATATTTGATGATTTCCAACAGGTTGTTGTTTTGCATTTGTAAAGCTGCCAGGTATGCATCGGTGATATTTGTAGGCAAAGCAGATCCCACTTCTGATGTCGAAGTGTTGTTGCTTTCTTACGTCTGATCTGCCATGTTGACACACAAACTTTTCGAGTGAAGCGAATTCCAACCGGCGTGTGCAATCGTCTGCATGCAACTGCTCGCATTTACTACGCATCGATCTATGCTTTACGCACGCTAGCTGGACTACACTGGGCAACAGCGACAGCTCAACAGCTCCTGCATCGAAGGGCCCTACGACAGCATGAAGCGGATTTTGTAAGTGAGTAAAATATTGAAACACCCAGTATGTATAAACAATAATGATTATGGATAGTCAATTACGTCCACGTACCGTCATGTGATAGAGAGTATAGTTTACGACTGCATGTATAAGAATGATGGTCTGAATTAGTTCCCCGTGCGCATAGAAATTTACTTAATATCTTAAAATTCTAAATACTTGGTAAACCCAAGTCATGTCTTATCTTGAATTCCAAATTAAAATTTGTAATAACATTGTATAACAAAACTCCCGTTTAACCGTCTCTTTATGGTTCGTCGCAGGAACAATAGGTATGCGATAGTTCAGCAGCCACAGTAAATAATATGTAAATTATACAAGGGGTGACCCAAACCATATAATGGCGTCACCAAGGCAGGGTGGGTAAAGAAGGGAGCACGTGTAACATCTAGTGCATCCCAATAACCCTATTTTGAAATCAGTTGTCCATAATCCAGTCCATTGACCAAACCGATTTACATAGATCCTCATTTTATTTTATTAGCTAGTTAGAGAAGTAAAAGTGCACTTAATTTTTGTTTTTATGAGGCCGTAGGACCAGATTAGGAAAGAACCCCGCCCCATCCGGCGAGCAGAAAGCCCGGAGCAAGAAGTGCACGAAGCCTAATAAGTCATACAGTCATACACAAGTTTAATTTCCTTTCGACGAGAAGCCCGAGTATTACGTAGTAGTGCTCGGTCTAAGACGTTTCAACGCGCTTACTACAGGGTTTACAAAAAAATCTTGGTCTATTGGTTTGTCGGATTGTGCGTAACAGGCAGAAGGAGACATCAGCGACCCCATTATGTATATATAGTCTTGCTCAGGATCACTAGCTAAGTCGACCTAGCCATGTCTGCCTGTTCGTCTGTCTGTATGAGCGCATGATTCTCAGGTGCTAAAAAAAATTGGCATGTAGATTTCTGTATATTTTAGGCTGTAAATGTATTTTCAAATTTTGGGTACCACGTCCGGTAATCAGTAATTTGCGAATATTAGCAAAGTATTCAAGTTTCACCTTTCTGCTTTGGTATTCATATAGATATATACGATATGAACCTTCCATGTTTGGGCATACATATAGCTAAATACGATATGAACCTTCCATACATAGATGTAATGCAAGTCAACGTTTTCTATTGATCTGTGAAGCGTTGCATATGTGCAACGGAATAGATTATTTTCTTATGTGAAATTTAGATGCCAACTTTGCGGAGTATATGGTAATTAATGTTGTGGTAAAATGCGCAAGCATTATTATTATGACATGACTATTATTCGTTAAGATTGTAGTTCGACTCCCGTGGGGAACATATTATTGAATTTGTTCTTTGTAGGCCATGGCTTTACAAAAAAATCTTGGTATATTAGGTTTGTTAGATTGTGCGTAACAGGCAGAAGGAGACATCAGCGATTATGGTAGATTCATGAGTGATGTTTATAGAAAATTATAGGTGATTGTGATAATTCCTCATGCGCACATTTTTACAATGTTTAAGCTAGTTATAGGAAATACAAATTAATTAATACTATTGTCAAACTGTAATATTTAGAGATATTTCATGTAGACGAAAGATTCTTGATTTTATGGCAATGCCATGTCACCTGGGCGTGCGTTGCAAGTCGATCGAAGTCTCCGTGGAGCACTTTAACACCATACGCAAAAAGGTTAGGTGCAGCCACACGGTGCGAAAAGTCTAGCGCCGTGATGCAAGGCAAGAATTCAACGTGGTCTGTGTGAAGAGTTGCAGCGCACTCATACATGAGCAAATGTAGCGGTACTCCGGAAAATGTGTTTGCGTCCACTACGTTGCAGACCCACGCTTATTTGCACGTGAAATATCACCTTTTTTTTAATGAAACTTTCTACACTGGCTATTATATGTATATAGTTCCGATTGCGCGATGCCCTTGGCATACATATATTATTATTTTGCCGGCGTGAATATAGGTAATTTAACAAGAATATGTGGACTTACAATTTATTTTGCCACTCGTATTATATTTTCAATAAATATATACAGATACATATATATTTTCGCTGCGTGATGCTTAGCTTCGGCGCCAATTAATGTGCAGATATGCTCGTTCAGCATCTATTTATAGACAAAAGGTGGCGCTGTCAAAAATTCTCGAAGCAACTCTAACTGCATTAGCTAACTGTTAAATGGTGTGATATTCTTAATTCTCTTTTGGCACCATTCTTCCGCGAGAGGAATTGAGAACGCCGTTTCGCATAACAGCTATTTTTGAATTCGCCCTCTGTTAATTCTTAACAGAAAGTGTGCAGAGGAGTTTCAACGGCTGATGATCAACTTTGGCACACTACATCCATCTGTTAATGATTCGAGCGTCTTAAACAAGAATTTATTAACAGAAAAAAAGTGAGACTCGAAGTAGATTTTCAGAGTTTTATATCTATTAAATGATATACCCCAAATGATTTTCCTTGATCGTTCTGTAGCTCTTAATATATGTTGCTATGCTTTCGCAAAACTTTGGCTTGCAAAAAGACAGGTGCTAACTTATGATTAAATTTCTTTTGAGCGTTACTCTGTGTAAAATTGCTGGCGTAAACAGACTCACCGGGTTCAAGTTGAACTGATCTGCTGCGTAGATTATATCTTCGCGCGTTATCATCATGTGTATCTGCTACTTTTTCATTTTGCTTTGGCGCGTGCCAACTGCAATACATCAGCACGTGTCAAATGCACATCGTCAGCCAATGCGTTCAGTTTGCGTAACAAGTCATAGTCTTTACCATTACTTATCATGTTTTGATCGAAACAGAGATAATAGGGAGAGTATCCTGTACTGCGATGAATAGTAGATCTTAAAGAACCACTTATTTCATTCAAATTCATATCCCATTGGGCATGATCATTTCCTCTATATGCTCGAATTGCTGCTCATAATGAGCGATTGAGACGTTCGCTGGCATTCGCCTGCGGAGAATATATTGCAGTGCAAATTTGCGTAATGCCAAAACGCGTTAGAAATGATTTTAATTCTCCTGATTTGAATTTGGGAACCGTTGTCAGACAGAATTATTTCTGGAACTCCAAATGAAGTTTCCAAGAATTCACATATCTTGACGGCCGTAAATTTCTTCAAAGGTTGTAAGAAATGAAATTTTCTAAAGTCGTCAACTATTATAAGTAATCCTATGTTGCCATTCTTGGACCTTGGGTACGGGCCTAATAAGTCAATATACAGTTTTTGGAACGGTCTATCTGAAGTCATTGGTTTTCCCATTTTGGCTTTTGGTCATTCGGCAGGGTGAACACTGTGCAACGTAATTTCGAATCGCAGTTACCATGCCAGGCCGAAATATATATCTTTTTATACCCTTCGACCATTGAAAATGGTCAAAAAAGGGTATACTAACTTTGTGCAAAATGTATGTAACAGGCATAAGGAGGCGTGGCAGACCCCATAAAGTATATATATTCTTGCTCAGGATCACTAGCCGAGTCGATTGAGACATGTCCGTCTGTTTGTTTGAGACAACAGATCTTAGCTATTAAAAAAGCTAGAGAGACCAAATTTGGTATGAAGGTTCCTATATATCCGGGGCGGGTGACGTTTATGTCAAATGTTTGATGCCACGCCCACCGCCCCCGCAAATCGGTGATTTACGATTATTAAGCTATGTAATGAACCTATAAAGTTATGCTTTGGTATGTATAAAGCTGAATGCAATATAAACATATCCTGCAAATTACAATCCGATCGGACCAATAACAGAGAAGTTATTTAAGTCAACGTTTTCAGTACAAATGTTCGGTACGGGCAGCAGCCGACGCGCTACTTTGACGCAGTTGACGCCGAGGTCGACGTTGCGTCGTGTCGCTTTACTCTTTACGCGCGTCGCTGTGTAAGTGCGAGCGAGTAAGCTATATGTAGTAGAAGAATTTGTGCAGAAATTTCTGTTTGGAATTATTACTGTGGTTACACGTTTGTAATGTATTTGGAAAATTGGGAGAAGGGTATCTTACTGTAGGGCGCCCGACTGTAGCCATACCTACTCGTTAATTTTTATACCCTTCGACCATTGAAAATGGTCAAAAAAGGGTATACTAACTTTGTGCAAAATGTATGTAACAGGCATAAGGAGGCGTGGCTACCCAATAAAGGATATATATTCTTGCTCAGGATCACTAGCCGAGTCGATTGAGACATGTGCGTCTGTCTGTCCGTCTGTCCGTCCGTCCGTCTGTCCGTCTGTCCGTCTGTATGAGACAACAGATCTCAGCTATTAAAAAAGCTAGAGATACCAAATTTGGCATGAAGGTTCCTATAAACCATAGGCAGATCAAGTTTATATCAAATGTGTGATGCCACGCCCACCGCCCCCGCAAATCGGTTATTTGCGATTATTAAGCAAAGTATTAAACCCATAAAGTTCTGCTTTAGTACGTATAAAGCTAAATGCAATATAAACATATTCTCCAAATTACAATCCGATCGGACCAATAACACAGAAGTTATTCAAGTCAACGTTTTCAGTACAAATGTTCGGTACGAGCAGCAGCCGACGCGCTGCTTTGAGCAGTTGACGCCGACGTCGACGTTGCGTCGTGTCGCTTTACTCTTTACGCACGTCGCTGTGTGAGTGCGAGCGAGTAAGCTGTAGAAGTATTTGTTCAGAATTCTCTGTTTAAAACTATGAAAGTGGTTACACGTTTGTAACGGATTTAGAAAATTGGGAGAAGGGTATCTTACTGTCCAAAACTCTAGAATTCACTAACTTTATTATTTATTTATTTATTTATTTATTTAACGTCAACTAAGAGCAGTCGACTCAAAGACTAAAATATAATAAAACAAGTGGGTAAGGCTACAGTCGGGCGCCCGACAGTAAGATACCCTTCTCCCAATTTTCTAAATCCGTTACAAACGTGTAACCACTTTCATAGTTTTAAACAGAGAATTCTGAACAAATCCTTCTACTACATATAGCTTACTCGCTCGCACTCACACAGCGACGTGCGTAAAGAGTAAAGCAACACGACGCAACGTCGACGTCGGCGTCAACTGCTCAAAGCAGCGCGTCGGCTGCTGCTCGTACCGAACATTTGTACTGAAAACGTTGACTTGAATAACTTCTGTGTTATTGGTCCGATCGGATTGTAATTTGGAGAATATGTTTATATTGCATTTAGCTTTATACGTACTAAAGCAGAACTTTATGGGTTTAATACTTTGCTTAATAATCGCAAATAACCGATTTGCGGGGGCGGTGGGCGTGGCATCACACATTTGATATAAACTTGATCTGCCTATGGTTTATAGGAACCTTCATGCCAAATTTGGTATCTCTAGCTTTTTTAATAGCTGAGATCTGTTGTCTCATACAGACGGACAGACGGACGGACGGACAGACGGACAGACAGACGGACATGTCTCAATCGACTCGGCTAGTGATCCTGAGCAAGCATATATATACTTTATTGGGTCTGCCACGCCTCCTTATGCCTGTTACATACATTTTGCACACCATTTTCAAAGGTCGAAGGGTATAATTACAAGTGTAAATTTAAATTAAAAATATAAGTATAATTTAAGTTGAAGGTAAGTATTATATTAAAAACAAGTATATAAGGCTACAGTCGGGCGCCCGACAGTAAGATACCCTTCTCCCAATTTTTAAAATCCGTTACAAGCGTGTAACTATACTCATAATTTCAAACAAAAATTCTGCACAAATTCTTCTACTACATATAGCTTACTCGCTCGCACTCACACAGCGACGCACATAAAGAGTAAAGCGACACGACGCAACGTCGACGTCGGCGTCAACTGCACAAAGCAGCGCGTCGGCTGCTGCCCGTACCGAACATTTGTACTGAAAACGTTGACTTGAATAACTTCTGTGTTATTGGTCCGATCGGATTGTAACTTAGAGGATATGTTCACATTGCATTCAGCTTTATACATACCGAAGTTTAATACTTTGCTTAATAATCGTAAATTACCGATTTGCGGGGGCGGTGGGCGTGGCAGCAAACATTTGACATAAACTTCACCTGCCCCGAATATATAGGAACCTTCATGCCAAATTTGGTGTCTCTAGCTTTTTTTAATAGCTAAGATCTGTTGTCTCAAACAAACAGACGGACAGACGGACAGCCGGACAGACGGACAGACGGACAGACAGACGGACATGTCTCAATCGACTCGGCTAGTGATCCTGAGCAAGAATATATATACTTTATGGGGTCTGCCACGCCTCCTTATGCCTGTTACATACATTTTGCACAAAGTTAGTATACCCTTTTTGACCATTTTCAATGGTCGAAGGGTATAAATATATATATTTTTTGTTTTTGTTTTAAAATTTGTTATCATTAATTAATCATTAAATTATTTATTTAATTTATTTAATTTAATTTAATCTGGGATAATTTTAGTTGATCCAACATTTGTTGCAAAGGATTGGGGAAACCCAGAAAACCCAATCAGATCAAAAGAAGAGTGTTAATGTTTTAAAGCACTCGTAACGCCCGAGGAGCGCAGTTAACAAATAGGAAGGTCGCGAGATCGTTAACTTCTAGCTTCTAGCCAGGTGGGAAAGTAGTGAAAGTTTAAGATTATTAGTCGATTGGCTGTTAGATATAATAAAGTAGTATTTGTTGTAGTCCGAACATAATACCCTGAACGGTTCGTGCAAGGCATAGTTCGACCTACAACTAGGAAGAGTTAGTGGAATATAATTTCTTGTTAGTCGGCAAGGGACAGAGAAGTGTAACCGGCTAACCAAGTCATCACTATCAATGTCACCTTTAATAAGGTTATTGATAAAAACCACACCAAGCATAGTACGCCGATTGGCTAAGGAAGGTAGATTTAGTAGAAGAAGTCTGTTAGTATAGGAAGGTAGTCTTAAGTTTGAATCCCAATTAAGTCCACGCAATGCGAAAATTAAAAAGTTCTTTTGAACGGATTCAATGCGGTCCTTGTAGGTTAAAAACTGAGGACACCAAACACATGATCCATACTCGAGAATAGGACGCACAAGTGAGGTATAAAGGGTCTTAGTTATATAAGGATCGTTAAATTCCTTAGCCCACCTCTTAATAAATCCGAGTACACTCATAGCCTTATTGACTATGGAAGAAATGTGCTCAGAGAACTTGAGTTTAGCGTCCAGGCGTACTCCAAGGTCGTCCACAGAGGTAATTCTTTCCAGAGGACAACCACATAATGTGTAAGTTTCGTACTTAGGACTGGCACGAGAGAATGTCATCAACTTGCATTTTGAGCTGTTCAGATTTAATAGGTTTGCACCACACCAACTGTTAAAACTATTGAGGTCGGCTTGAAGGGATGAATGACAGGAGGCGTCTTTAAATTGAAAACAAAGCTTTACATCATCTGCATACATAAGAGTACGCGAATTATGTATGGCCGAAGGAAGGTCATTGATGAAAAGCGTAAAAAGAAGGGGACCTAAATGGCTTCCCTGAGGAACACCAGAAGTAACTTGAATAGGGTCAGAAAGAGCATTTTTAAAGAAGACTCTTTGTGTTCTGTTGGCCAAATAACTTATAAGCCAGCTTAAAAGATTTGGTGAGAAACCAATAATGTTTAGTTTATGTGCAAGAAGGGAGTGATTTACTGAGTCAAATGCTTTACTGAAATCAGTATAAATGACGTCAGTTTGAAAGTTTTTCTGAAAGCCCTTTATTATAAAGGATGTAAGCTCAAGTAAATTTGTCGAGGAGGAACGACGTTTTAAAAATCCGTGCTGACAAGGAGAAATGACGGATCTACAGAAATGCTGCAAGTGAGGAGTTATGACATTCTCGAAGAGTTTGGGAATAGCCGACAATTTTGAGATACCTCTATAGTTTAAAGCATCAGACTTGCTGCCCTTCTTGTGAAGCGGTAAAATGAAAGATTCCTTCCATATGGAAGGAAAGGTGGAAGTTTTCAGGGACAGCGAGAAAAGTTTGAGCAATAGCTTAGATAGAGGATCGGCACAGTATCGAAGTACGCAACTAGGAATTCCGTCAGGACCAGGTGAGAAAAACTGGTTTTATCAAACATAAATCCCTGAAAATCGAACGTTCGTTTAATTGTGGGGCGAAAATGCCAGTTGAACTGGGAATGGTGAAAGGATAAGAATTTACATCGCGTGTTGAAATTGAATAGGTCGTTTGAAAGAACTTAGCAAACAGATCAGCCATGTCCTGGTCAGTATTTGCATTTGCACCTTCAAACGATAGCTTAGATGGATAGGCAGATGACTTACGCTTCATGTTAACAAAACTATAGAACTGTCTGGGATTCTGCCGGAACTGAATCCCGCAACGAATCAAATAATTTTTGTAGCATGTAGCGTTGAGAGCAACAAAATTTGACCGAACAATAAGATATCTTGAAAAAATAGACGAGGAATAACATCTAGTATATTTTTTAAAGAGTCTAGACTTTAGATTTTTAAGACTGGATAGTTCTTTAGTAAACCATGGGGGTTTACTCGAATGCCTCGGATAAGAAAAAGGCACACAAATGTCAAAAAAGTTATTTAATGTTTTATAAAATAAATTAAGAGCCATATCCATATTGTTACATTTGTAAAAATTAGACCAGTCATAATTTGAAATTAAATAATTAATTTTATCAAAATCGGCTTTACGAAAACAACGCGCTCTCTTACACGACGTAACTTTTTTATCCAATACGTTCAAACCAGTTTCAAAAACAACCTCGAACGTTGGATGATAGGGATCTTCTGGTTGGGTAAGTGGGTGGACTCTAGTCAGAGTTACCATACTCTGATCGGAGACAAAGCATAAATCGAGTGTTCTATTTAGAGAATTTTGTAGGTGGTTGACCTGCAGCAGAGAAATGTCATGCAGGCCGTCAATAAGATCGTGTTGTTGTGAGGGCATCAGGAAATTTGCCTCATCACTTGGTGTCCAACTACACTCAGGTATGTTAAAGTCGCCAAGGACTATGAGGTGGTCTTTGTTAGATAACAAATTGAAGACATACTTTATTGCAAGCAAATGTTGAGTGTAGATAAGAATATCCGACGAAGGTGGGATGTACGAGCAGGTTATAAAAACCTGGAAGCCGGGAAGGTGTAATTTTACACAGATGAATTCAATATCATATTGAATCTCCGGGTGTACATGTTCTGACGCGATATCAGAATTTACCGCAATAAGAACACCGCCGCCCCGCCGATCATGACGATCAAACCTATAAGTTGTGAACTTGCTTGGAAAAATTTCAGAGCATAAAATCTCAGGTTTTAACCAAGTCTCAGTGAACACAAGCACATGGGATTCAAACGAAAGGCTATTTAAGAATAACGTAGGTAGCTTGCTACGCAGGCCCCTTACGTTTTGGTAGGTTAATGTTAAAAATTTTATTAGTTTTTTGAAGTTGCATTTTTGGAAGTGGTGGCTTGGTTTGGCAAAGGTAGTCTAATCGGTTGACGATTCTTTTTTTCTTCTTTGCTTCGAATTCTTTAACCACAATATGATCGGGCCAGAAGTTAGCTGAGCATATTTGGTTAAATAAATCGTTAGAGACACTAATTTTAAAGGATGATATATCCCTTTCATATGAAAACTTAAATTGTTCCACCTTTAAATCTTGGGCTTGAGATTTGGCTTGGATATAAGCCATAACATCTGAAGATGTGAGATCAGGGGCTAGCCTCGAGACAAATATGTGCCTCTTCGGTGGAATTCCCGTGACAGGCTTAGGTCCCACAGATATAGGACCAGTGGGAGCAGGTTGTGCCGATAATCCCAAAGGCGAGCTTGCCTGAGGGACTATCGGTTGGGTAATTACTATTTGCGGTTTCATAGGAATAGAAACCGCAGATGAAGAATTGGGCAAAGGGGAAATGAGCTCCACGGGCTCAACAGAGACATTTTTCTGTGCTGCTGATCTCGTAACTACAGGTGTAGTAAATGATAGCAGCGGCAACGTCACTGGTGTGCTGAGTTGGTCAACGTTCTGAGGCTGACAGGCACTAGTTGACGGCTGCTCCTTTTGAGCTGATTTTTTGCGCTTGGGAGACTCATTTAGTAGCTTAAGGCTATTTAATGAAGTGTCCAGCGCGGAGAACTGATCGGCAAGTTTGCGAAAACTACCAAACAGTTCCCTAAATCCCGTCCTAGTTTGGCGCATGAACGATACAAAATCGTTCTCAACCTCACGACACGCATCACAACAATAGTGCAGCCCGTTTCGCTTGGCTACAGCATCGGCCGTTGGGCCACTGAAGCCCGCACATTTCGCATGAGCTACGTTGTTGCAGATCCAACAACAAAGACTTGCCTGAGCAGATGTAATCTGCTTTTGGCAGGTTTTTTTAAAACATACAATTCCTCCTTCCATTATTATGGGTGACCACTGTCAAAAATGCACACACGAAAATAGAGAGAGAGAGGAAAGTTTAGGCACACACAGAAACTGTGATAAGAAGAGCGCGGTAAGAGAGTTTGTGCTGCAGTGCACAACAACAAAGTTAAAAAAAACAGAGTTAGTGAGAGTCCGAGAGAGTCGAATTCGCTCACGAAAGTCGATGTTAAAGAAAAGGTTCTGCAGAAGCAATAACAACGTTTCTAAAAATAGAAACGTAAACAAATGAAATTGAAAGAAGGAAACGAAAAACTCTTTTGCAAACAAGATTAGTTTGGCAAATTAAAAGAGTGCACTCGCGTAGTAAACGGATTTCTGAATATCAGCAGGTTAAGTGATAATGTTAGTATTTTTTAGAGTTATTAAACACCGATTGCTTTATAATTAAACTAAGCTTCGGAGAGCAAGAAAAAAACGCGTCCGTTCACTTTGAAAGAGAAAGATGGTATCTCACGTCGAGATAATGTATCGGCTACCCCATTTTGTGAACCTCGACGATGCTGAATTGAGAAATTGAATCCTTGCAGTTTAAGTGACCAGCGCGCCAATCGACCTAGCAAATCTTTCTGATTCATCAACCATTTCAGCGCGGAGTGGTCAGTTATTACCGTGAATTCTTGTCCTTCAATATAGGAACGAAATTTGTAAATACCTTGGATAACTGCTAAGCATTCTAATTCTGTGACGGAGTAGTTGCGCTGAGCTTTAGTGAGTTTGCTGGACATGTATGCTATCGGCATTTCTGCTCCATCACTATTGGCTTGTGCAAGGGCACAGCCAAGTTCATATTGACTTGCGTCGCATAGTAATGGTCTAGAAAAATCAGGAGTACTTAATATAGGTGTGGTAGTTAGCTTTTCTTTGAGCTTTGAAAACGCGTTATCAGCTTCATCGCTCCAACAGTATTTTCTGTTCTTTCTTAACAAATCTGTAAGAGGCATTGAGAGTGTGGCGTATCCGTCGACGAATCGGCGATACCAACCGCACAGTCCCAAAAATCTCCGCAGTTGTTTAACTGTAGATGGTATTGGAAACTGTTTGATGGCAATTACCTTGCCTGGGTCAGTTTTATTTTGCCCAATTCCTATTATAAAACCTAAATACTTAATTTCTTTCATACAGAATTTCGATTTAGCGATATTTATTGTAAGATTTTCGTGTCGAAGGTAGGTTGCTATTTCGCTTAAAAGTGACATATGCGAACTAAAATCATCTGACAAGATTAACAAGTCATCTAGGTATACAAATACTCTAGTACGGAGATGTGCTGGTATGACTTGATCAATTAATCGGCAGAGAGTCTGTGCTGCATTGCAAAGTCCGAAAGGCATAACCTTGTATTGGTAAGTGGACGATTCGGTACAGTAAATGCCGTATACTGCCGTGACTTTCTCTCTAGTGGTATCTGCCGAAATGCGTGCTTTATGTCCAACCCAGTAATATAGCGGGCTGGAGGAAGACGACTCAAGATACCATCCACATGAGGAAGTGGATATGCATCTTTCCGTGTATGTTTGTTTACCTCGCGGGAATCGAGACACAATCGAGTCTTGCTTCCTTTTTGTACTAAAACACAATTGCTGCTCCATGGACTATTCGATAGCTCGATAACATCCATGGCCAACATATTATCTATCTACGCGAACATGAGTTTCTCCCTAGCCGGTGAAACGGGCCAGTGTCGTTGTTTTATGGGCTTGGATTCCACAATATCGATACTGTGTTCGATAACCTGTGTTCGACCTAGTCCTTTTTTCTCGTAGGAGGGAAGTTTTTGAATGACTTAGTCTAATTCTCGCTGCTGTTGTTCGGAAAAAATCTGCATTTTAGGTGGATCGTCTAAGTTGTTGTCTTTTCCAACATCTAGTTCTGATATGCTGTTAGAAGTTCTCATGATACTCTTAAGAACACCAAAATCGCTCCAAAAATCAATTCCAAGATAAACATCTTGTTTTAGATCAGGGATAATGTAAAATTCAATTGTCTTACTGATGCCTTGATATTCGACATTAGTTGTTAGCATGCCTAAAACTGGACATTCTGCGTTATTGGCTGTTCTAATACAACCGGATCATCTTTTTGTTTTCGGGTGCATTAACAGTTGAGTAGCGGCTTTGCCTCCGAGACAGCAAAGGGTTGCACCTGAATCAAGAAGAGCTATGTATTCCTTATCTTCTATATTTATTTCGGTGTACAAACGGTTGTCTGAATTGGTAAATATAGACTCTACTAGCTTTTTACGACACGATCGAACTTTCTTCCAAAATCTTCGCATGCGTAGTGACAATTTGTCAATTTTACCAAATATACGCTGTCGTGCTGACAGATAATTTGCGTATCGAGCATGAAAAGGTAGACGTCTATACGATGAGGTTTGGTCTTTATTATCGGAATATTTTTGATTGGAAAGACTTTGCGATGGAATTGCAGTCTGAATTGCGTTATTAAGTTTTAATGGGTCGGATGCGCCGGAATCTTCCGCGCATCCGACGGAGGGTTTTCCGAAGGATTGCATGATAGGCAGTTTGGCTTGTAAGTGTCTTTCTTACCACAGCCGTAACAAAAAATAGAACGTGGCTCAAAACAAACGTCATAACGATGCCCAGATTTGCCACTGTTCCAACATTTGATGCTTTTGAGCTGCATAGCTGCTACTTCAGAAGTGTCATCTAGCTCGGAAACAAAAGGTCTATTGAATCTAGGTGGTTGTGTTCTGTTCTGTTTACAGAATTGCTCATGTGTACGAATTTCTTCTCGTAGCCTCGCTAAGGTGAGTATGTTCAAGTGCATTAGCTCGTAGCGAAGAGACGGTTTGGAATGCCGAATTAGGAGTCGCACTAGAGATTCTTCTTGTATGGGATTTCTTAACCGAGTAACAAGTTTCTCAACATTAAATTGCAATTCTTCAAAGGATTCTTTTTCATATCTGTTTCAATGTCCTCAAATTTCTTCCTAAACTCTACACAAAATGTATTCCAAGTAAAATGTGGATATGTTTTGTGGAATTTCCAGAACCATTCGTTAGCCTTGCCTACCAAAAGTAGATGCAAATGGTCACACAATAGGCTGTGATTACCGTATAAGTTCTGGTTTGTCATAGAGCGTACTCTATATAGAAAATCTTCCGTAGCCAAGCCACTTTTGGAACCAGCGAACTTTATATGCCAGTTCTGGATAATGTTCGACACCTTTTCTGGCGGTATTAAGGTACTGTTATTCACGGATCGATTACTACTATAATTTTGACTCTGATTCATGTTAACGCTACGAGGGAGATCAACGCTCGCAATGGGCGGAGGTGAGATGTGCTGCTCCTTATGTATATGGATATTCGCTAATTGATTTTGTATTAACGCTGTGACGTTTTGCATAATCTGCTGCTGTTGAATTCGCAAAGCGTTTTGTAACAAGGAATCAAAGTGGACCGTACTTGTAGTCTGGTGGGGTACTGCATTCAAAAGTTTTTGACCGTTACTGTTGATATCGATGGTGCAGTGTTGGTTCTGATTATTTCTATTGGTGGACCTGGTTGTTATTCCGCGTCGAGGAGTACCTCCTCTACGGTTTCTACCCACTGATCGGTTTCCTATTGAAGTATTAACGTTGCCTTGGTTATCATTAAGGCCAAGCGTTATTAATTCACATGCTTGTTCAGCTGCGTCTAATTCAGCAGCCAAATTGTTATTCGATAGCGACAATTGTCTAACCGTACACGGATTCTTACAAACCGGACAGCTTCTATTGTTTTGGAGAGATCGTAATATACATTGATTGTTAAATTTATGCTTGCATGGTGAGACTGCCGTTAATTCATTAGAATTCATAGGTGCGTGACAACTTCCGCAAAATGGGTCTTGCTACTGCAAGGCGTCGTTTAAATCTTCGTGGCTGTGCCTAACCGACATTTTGCTAAATTTATAATTTAATAATGGTTTATAATAATTTCATTAAATTTATTGGATCGTCGCTTTCCCAAAAGGATGTTTTCGTTCAGACCAGTAAATAATCCTATTCGTCAAAAAGTCACTAGTTGTTCGCTTAAAAGAATACTATGGCACTGAAATTGATTTCTTTGAATTGTGTAACGACCGAAGTCCAGTAACGTCCCCTGCACACCCTGTCTAAATTACAGCCGGCTAAGCTCAGGGAAAATGGGCGGGGTTTTGTGTGCAGGTTCGGTTATCGATGTTACTAGACAATATCGACAGGTTATAGAACTGCTAGAGGAGGGAATGGCAAGAAAAGGGAAGGCCAAAATAAACGGACGGACTAACGAACGATCTAGTCGGAGAGCTATATGTAATGCTCTCCTTCTTCACCCACCCAACCATGTACTATCGATAACGGAATACCGATACTACCCATGTTGCTGTTATGCTACCGCCCTTAGTGCCTCAAAAAAGAAAAGATTATTCCATTTTAAATTCCTTTAATGTTATTTAATAACAAACAATATTAGCGCTTGCAGCTTCGTGCTGCATAACGAATTCGAGAATTCTAATTTTACTTCCCTAATTATACCCTTGCAGAGGGTATATTAATTTTAGCCAGAAGTTTGCGACGCACCTTAGGAGACATCTCCGACCCTATAAAGTATATATATTCTGAATCAGCATCAGCAGAGGAGTCGGAAAATGGATGTCCGTCTGTCCGTCCGTCCGTCCGTCCGTCCGTCTGTTGCAACGCAAACTAGTCTCTCAGTTTTTGAGCTATCTTCATGAAACTTGGCACACAAGCTTCTTATTGCTGTAGGCTGTAAATAAGTCGGAACGAGCCAGATCGGACCGATATATCGTATAGCTGTCATAGAAGCTATCGGCCAATTTTTGTTGTTTTTCAAGATATTGCAACAAGATTTGGCAAATCTTATTCTTATTACGTTCTTAATATGCTGTCAAAATTGTATCAAAATCGGACCACTATAACATATAGCTGCCATAGGAACAATCGGCTGAAATCAGGGTTTTTGTATGCAAACCTGTTTTATTTTTGGAAATACCGCACTTTATCAATACTTATTAATGTTACACAGTAACCCGCCCTTAGTTTTTCCATTTAATTATCTCAGACGTTTATATTCTATAGCTGTTATAGGAACAATCAGTCAGTCCGTCTGTCTGTTGCAACGCAAATTAGTCCCCCAGTTATTGAGCTATCTTCATGAAACTTTGATCACAAGCTTCTTATTTCTGCCCTCTGTAAATATGTCGGAAAGGGCCAGATCGGACTGATATATCGTATAGCTGTCATGGAGCCTACCGGCCGATTTTCGTTATATTTCAAGATATAGCTATCAGGCTTACCACAACCAAATCTAAGTGTGTCCCTAATAATAAAGTTCGAAATCGAACTTTTATAACTTATAACGATCAACGATCGGCCTAATGAAGGTTCATGTTGCAATTTTATGGAAATCCGAGTACTATTACATGTAGCTGTTAAACAAAAAATCATATAGCTGTTATTCAAACAGATCCTTTACAACACAAAGACATTCGACCAAATACTGTTTCTAAGAATGGTATACTGATATATGCAAAACAAAATATATCGGAAAACATAACATTCTTATATGAAACAGTTACAGTTGATAATGTAAGAAATATATACCAGTCCATAACATTTAAATACTTGCATACTTGCATCAGAAATGATGTTAAAAGGCTAACGTCAGCTGAAAATAATACAAAATTGGTAATATTAGGAGATTTAAACATTTGCCGATCAACAACCACTGATCGGCTCGAGTCTACTTTAAATAATAAGGGGTTATGTCTATTGTTAAATGTGCCAACAACAAAACATTTAACTCAAATTGATTGGATATTTTGTGATAACACAGTAAGCGGTGCTGCCGCAATCACTTATCAAACTCCATATAGTCACCATGACGGCGTGTTCCTTAGCTATAATCACTAATTAAAAAATAATTTATTTTTAAATATTTAGTTAATTAATTTATTTTATTATTGAAAATAGAGAATATATGTGCAATGTTGTTTAAGGTATTGTAAATATTCCTCCTCGAGGATTGCGACCTTGTCGTGGTGAGGAGGCTGGGTATTCTAAATTATAAGAGGATGATATAATCGACGTACTGTTCAATAAATGCCACAGAAACCAGCAGCAATCCAAATATATTTTATATTTTGTATAACTGCAAGGGTATGAAACCTTCGGCAAGCCGAAGGTAGCCTTGCTTTCTTGTTTTTAGTCCTTTTTGATTTATTTTTTGTTATTTATTCAATCTCAATGTAATTAGATCTTTTTCTTTTAAATATTTTTTTCCTTATTTGGTGTCGATAGTTTACTTTACTTGGTTTCGAATGGAAGAGATGGGATATTTTTGCAAACGATAGGCAGACGATAGTTTTAGTATTTCATTTCGATATTTCTACTCCCGATAGGCAAGCGATTGTTTGAATATTAATTGGTTTCGATATTTTGAAATTGTTGTCCACTCACCCGTGATCCGTTGGGGCCCCGACGAAACAGCTGAGGAAAAATAATAATGGCAACAATAACCAAGACACCAATAATACCCAAACACAAAAAAAATATCTTCTGACCTATCACTCAATCTTGTTTTATTTTACGTTACGAATTTCTCTTATACGCATACGTGCGTATGCGAATGAATGAATGAACTGAGTGAATGAAAAAGATGAGAAAAATAAAAAGATTAAATCAAAAAGGATGAACAATATAAATGAAATGAAATAAAAATGAAAATAAAAATTATAGAATGATGAATTAAATGAGTGTGAAAAAGAAAAATGAATGAGAATTGTGTGAATATAAACGTGGATGTGAATGTTTTTGGTGTACTACAAGTACATAAGTGTGTTTGAATGTAAATGTGTGTATGAAGCTTGAATGTGTATGTGTACTGCAAGTACGTATGTGTGTATGAAAGTGAATGTGTTGGTGTAATATTTAGTAAGGTCTGCGTGTTTTGTAGTAAGGCAAATTGTGCAGATGTGTTCTATGCTCCTTCCAGAAGTCCCCGGAATTTTATACGCTGTGTTATAATCAGGTTCAACTTCGGAAACCATACAGGCTATGAGGAGGTAGAAAAATGCACATCAGGTGGCTGCCTAAGCATAACTTTTTTTGAATTTTAAACCACTCACCACAAACAGCAAACAACACTAAAGGTAGCCGGGCGATCACGGCACCAGAATAGATGAGGGCAAATACACACGCCCACCAGTAAAAAGGCGCGAGAGCGCTAGGGCTCCTCTGGGCACAAGCGGTTTACTAGAAAGCAAGACGAGGTTAGAACCTGCCAAACAAAGTTTGGAAAGCTTATACTCACGTCCAGCCTCGTACACCCACAATATTAACCGCACCAAAAGCTTGATTGTCCAAGCTCAACAATTTTCGAGTTCACTTTAATATTTTTTCTGCGATCACTTTTGATTTATTTCGATTTAAAAATTAGCATCGACGCGTGTTCTCCAGCTTTTTCTCAATTAGTGAAGAGGGAAAATAATATCGAGCGCGATAGGTGGCTTAGGCAATCGATATATCCCCACCCCACTTCCCAACACTGATCGTTCGGATCAGCCGATTTGGAGTTGCCAGACCGGTCGATTATCGGTGTGACTCTGGGTGTGGTGAAAATCGTTGTTCAAATTCAAATTCAAATTTAAATTTAAATTACTGAATTTTTAAACGAGTATGGAGGCAAATCGCTCACCATATAAAAATTTGACAAAAACAAAACAATTAATACACGGGCCTCACAATTGTAAAGGTCGAGCTTCCAATGAATATACTATAGTTGCTTGCGATTGCTTTTCTGATTCTAGGGAAGTCAATTGACAGTGTTTATTTTGCGGACCGTTAAATTAATCAAAAGGATATGACAGCTAAAAATGGGTTTGATTCGGTCGAACGCTAGTTAATTACCAGCTACTATCCGCTATTCCAGAAATCAAAGTTCCATTCGCACTCTCATATATTGGTAAATTGCAGCATCCGTTTTACAAAATCGAGAATTTAAGATTAAAGCTACTCGTGATCATGCAGGTCCATGTAGGTCGATCAATCCTTTTAGCAGAAATGTGATCGCTGTACCATACTATGGATACACCTGATCTATAAGCTTTAATACTCGTTTTGGTTTGTTGTTTCAAAAATGTAATTTATAGTGGATGGATTAATATATATATGTGAATATGAATATGAAGCTTAGCCTTTTGGGTTAGATGCCGATTATTCTAATAATTGAGAAAAGAGATTATCTTTGATGGTGGTAACATCTCGCTCGGGCCCCACGTTGGGCGCCATTTTATCTTTATGTAGTATGCGCGTTGAAACGTCTTAGACCGAGCACTACTACGTAATACTCGGGCTTCTCGTCGAAAGGAAATTCAACTTGTGTATGACTGTATGACTGATTAGGCTTCGTGCACTTCTTGCTCCGGGCTTTCTGCACGCCGGATGGGGCGGGGTTCTTTCCTAATCTGGTCCTACGGCCTCATAAAAACAAAAATTAAGTGCACTTTTACTTCTCTAACTAGCTAATAAAATAAAAAGAGGATCTATGTAAATCGGTTTGGTCAATGGACTGGATTATGGACAACTGATTTCGAAATAGGGTTATTGGGATGCACTAGATGTTACACGTGCTCCCTTCTTTACCCACCCTGCCTTGGTGACGCCATTATATGGTTTGGGTCACCCCTTGTATAATTTACATATTATTTACTGTGGCTGCTGAACTATCGCATACCTATTGTTCCTGCGACGAACCATAAAGAGACGGTTAAACGGGAGTTTTGTTATACAATGTTATTACAAATTTTAATTTGGAATTCAAGATAAGACATGACTTGGGTTTACCAAGTATTTAGAATTTTAAGATATTAAGTAAATTTCTATGCGCACGGGGAACTAATTCAGACCATCATTCTTATACATGCAGTCGTAAACTATATTCTCTATCACATGACGGTACGTGGACGGAATTGACTATCCATAATCATTATTATTTATACATACTGGGTGTTTCAATATTTTACTCACTCACAAAATCCGTTTCATGCTGTCGTAGGGCCCTTCAATGCAGGAGCTGTTGAGCTGTCGCTGTTGCCAAAAACACTTAAATGATTATGGTAGATTCATGTGTGATGTTTAGGAAAATTATAGATGATTGTGGTAATTCCTCATGCGCACATTTTTACAATGTTTAAGCTAGTTATAGGAAATACAAATTAATTAATACTATTGTCAAACTGTAATTTTTAGAGATATTTCATGTAGACGAAAGATTCTTGATTTTATGGCAATGCCATGTCACCTGGGCGTGCGTTGCACGTCGATCGAAGTCTGCGTTGAGCACTTCAACACCATACGCAACAAATGGGTAAGGCTACAGTCGGGCGCCCGACAGTAAGATACCCTTCTCCCAATTTTCTAAATCCGTTACAAACGTGTAACCACTTTCATAGTTTTAAACAGAGAATTCTGAACAAATACTTCTACTACATATAGCTTACTCGCTCGGACTCACACAGCGACGTGCGTAAAGAGTAAAGCGACACGACGCAACGTCGACATTGTCTCATACAGACGGACAGACGGACAGACAGACGGACATGTCTCAATCGACTCGGCTAGTGATCCTGAGCAAGCATATATATACTTTATTGGGTCTGCCACACCTCCTTATGCCTGTTACATACATTTTGCACAAAGTCAGTATACCCTTTTTTGACCATTTTCAATGGTCGAAGGGTATAAAAAGGTTAGGTGCAGCTACACGGTGCGAAAAGTCTAGCGCCGTGATGCAAGGCAAGAATTCAACGTGGTCTGTGTGAAGATTTGCAGCGTACTCATACATGAGCAAATGTAGCGATACTTCGGAAAATGTGTTTGCGTCCACTACGTTGTAGACCCACGCTTATTGGGCACCAAGTTGACCAATCTTACGGGTATCTGACAATGAGTGGTATTCACCGCAAGAAATCGTTGTCGCTGTAAAAATCACAACAATTATTTTACGATTTGCACGTGATTAGAAACAACTATCACCTTTTTTTTAATGAAACATTCTACACTGGCTATTATATGTGTATGGTTCCGATTGCGCGATGCCCTTGGCATACATATATTATTATTTTGCCGGCGTGAATATAGGTAATTTAACAAGAATATGTGGACTTACAATTTATTTTGCCACTCTAATTTTATTTTCAATAAATATATATATATATTTTCGCTGCGTGATGCTTAGCTTCGGCGCCAATTATTGTGCAGAAATGCGCTATTTATAGCGCTTTCGTCTATTCATAGACGAAAGGTGGCGCTATCGAAAATTCTCGAAGCAACTCTAACTGCATTAGCTAACTGTTTAATGGTGTGATATTCTTGATTCTCTTTTGGCACCATTCTTCCGCGAGAGGAATTAAGAGCGCCGTTTCGCATAACAGCTGTTTTTGAATTCGCCCTCTGTTAATTCTTAACAGAAAGTGTGCAGAGAAGTTTCAACGGCTGACGATCAACTTTGGCACACTACAACCCATGGCCATGGCGGTGGACGTGGTACCCAAAATTTGAAAATACATTTACAGCCTAAAATATACAGGAATCTACATGCCGAATTTTGTGTCTCTAGCTTTTTTAATAGCTGAGAATCATGCGCTCATACAGGCAGACATAGCTAGGTCGACTTAGCTAGTGACCCTGAGCAAGACTATATATACATTATGGGGTCGCTGATGTCTCCTTCTGCCTGTTACGCAGAATCCGAAAATCCTAATAGACCAGGGTTTTTTTGTAAACCCATGGCCTACAAAGAACAAATTCAATAATATGTTCCCCACAGGAGTCGAACTACAATCTGAACGATTAATAGTCATGTCATAATAATAATGCTAACGCATTTAACCACAACATTAATTACCATATACTTCGCAAAGATGGCATCTCAATTTCACATAAGAAAATAATCAATTCCGTTGCTCGTATGCAACGCTTCACAGATCAATAGAAAACGTTAACTTGCATTACATCTATGTTTGTTATCCGATCGGACTGTAATTTATAGGGAAGGTTCATATCGTATTTAGCTATATGTATGCCAAAGCATGGAAGGTTCATATCGTATTTATCTATATGTATGCCAAAGCAGAATGGTGAAACTTGAATACTTTGCTAATAATCGCAAATTACTAATTTACAGGAATCTACATGCGAAATTTTGTGTCTCTAGCTTTCTTAACAGCTGAGAATCATGCGCTCATACAGACAGACGGACAGGCAGACATGGCTAGGTCGACTTAGCTGGTGATCCTGAGCAAGACTATATATACATAATGGGGTCGCTGATGTCTCCTTCTGCCTGTTACGCACAATCCGACAAACCAATAGACCAAGATTTTTTTGTAAACCCATGGCCTACAAAGAACAAATTCAATAATATATTTCCCACGGGAGTCGAACTACAATCTTAATGATTAATAGTCATCTCATAATAATAATGCTTACGCATTTTACCACAAAATTAAGTACCATATACTCCGCAAACATGGCATCTCAATTTCACATAAGAAAATAATCAATTCCGTTGCACGTATGCAACGCTTCACAGATCAATAGAAAACGTTGACTTGCATTACATCTATGTTTGTTAACCGATCGGACTGTTATTTATAGGGAAGGTTCATATCGTATTTATCTATATGTATGCCAAAGCAGAAAGATGAAACTTGAATACTTTGCTAATAATCGCAAATTACTGATTTACAGGAACTGAGGTCGATCTCGGGAAGAATTTCGCAATCCAACGCGCACAATTCATCCGTGCTCTCAAAGGATCGTGATAATGCGTCCGCGACGACTTTTTCGCTACCCTTGCGATGTTCAATGTCGAAGGAGAACCCTTGCAGCTTGATCGCCCATCGAGCCAGTCTGCCGCTAAGATCTGACTGGTTCATCAGCCAGCGCAAGCTTGCATGGTCTGTCACCACCTTAAACGGATGACCCTCGATGTACATGCAGAACTTCTGAATGCCCAAAACTACAGCCAAGCTTTCTAGCTCGGTCACTGTGTAGTTGCGTTGAGCCTTTTTCAGCTTCTTAGACATATAAGCTGCCGAACGCTCGCAGCCAGACTCATCGCACTGAGCCAAGACTGACCAACACCATGCAAGGAAGCATCACACTGCAGTACAAATGGTTTATTATAGTCCGGATGAACTAAGAAAGAAGCAGAGCATAAGCACCCCTTTATCCTTATAAAAGCCTCCTGAGCTCGGTCATTCCACTGGAATGCCTTGCCTTTCAGAAGCTCCGTTAGGGCGAAAATAACGTCCGAATAATTCGGAATGAACCGCTGATACCAGCCAGTCATTCCTAAAAACCTGCGAAGCTGCTTCTGCGTCTTCGGAACAGAAAATTCCTCGACCGCGCGAATTTTGCCCGGATTAACCTGAAGCGTTCCTTCGCTAACAATGAATCCAAGGTAATCCACCTTCCTGAGTCCAGCCTTACGCAGCTGAGTTGCGACCTCCGTCAGATGGATAAGGTGTTCCTCAAAACTGGAAGAAAGCACCAGAAGATCGTCCAAGTAGACTAAGACGTGCGACTTCAACTGGTAAGGAATCACGATGTTTGAGGAGCGTTGGTCAATCCGAAAAGCATGCGCTTAGATTGGTACAATGGCCTATTGGGTACCGACAGATCTGCCAAAATGCATCATTGAGTTCTATCTTGGAGATGCAGTGTACTGTAGGGAGCCTTCTAAGGAGCCCATCCATGATTGGAATAGGATACGCATCCCTCACAGTCACTGCGTTCAGCTTCCGTGCATCTAAACAAAACCTCACCATGCCAGTTTTTATATGCAAGGTGACTGGAGAAGACCATGGAGAACTAGGAGCCTATTTGATCACGTCCATAGCCAGCATTCTATCGATCTCAGCGCACAGAAGACTCTCCTTAGCCGGAGACAAGGGGTAAAACCTTTCCTTAATTGGTTTTGCGGCTGCTGTATCGATAGTATGCTGTCACTACATAATGGGGTCGCTGATGTCTCCTTCTGCCTGTTACGCAAAATCCGACAAACCTAGTAGATCAAGATTTTTTTGTAAATCCATGGCCTACAAAGAACAAATAATAATATGTTCCCCACGGGAGTCGAGTGTCATAGTAATAATGAGTCATGTCATAGTAATAATGCTCACGTATTTTACCACAACATTAATTACCATATACTCCGCAAACATGGCATCTCAAATTAACATAAGAAAATAATCAATTCCGTTACATGTATGCAACGCTTCACAAATCAAAAGAAATCGTTTGCTTGCATTACATCAATGTTTGTTAACCGATCGGACTGCAATTTATAGGGAAGGTTCATATCGCATTTAGCTATATGTATGCCAAAGCAGAAAGATGAAACTTGAATACTTTGCTAATAATCGCAAATTACTGATTTACAGGAATCTACATGGCAAATTTTGTGTCTCTAGCTTTCTTAATAGCTGAGAATCATGCGCTCATACAGACAGACGGACAGGCAGACATGGCAAGGTCGACTTAGCTAGTGATCCTGAGCAAGACTATATATACATTATGGGGTCGCTGATATCTCCTTCTGCCTGTTACGCACAATCCGACAAACCTTATAGGTTTTGTAATCCTGTAACGACCGAAGTCCAGTAACGTCCCCTGCACACCCTGTCTAAATTACAGCCGGCTAAGCTCAGGGAAAATGGGCGGGGTTTTGTGTGCAGGTTCGGTTATCGATGTTACTAGAAAATATCGACTGGTTATAGGACTGCTAGAAGAGGGAATGGCAAGAAAAGTGAAGGCCAAAATAAACGGACGGACTACCCCTTACGAACGATCTAGTCGGAGAGCTAGATGTAATGCTCTCCTTCTTCACCCACCCAACCATGTACTATCGATATCGGAATACCGATACTACCCATGTTGCTGTTATGCTACCGCCCTTAGTGCCTCAAAAAAGAAAAGTTTACTCCATTTTAAATTTCTTTAACGTTATTTAATGACAAACAAAATTAGCGCATGCAGCTTTGTGGTGCATAACGAATTCGAGAATTCTAACATTACTTCCCTAATTTTTAGTCCTTTTTGATTTATATTTATATCCTTGCAGAGGGTATATTAATTTTAGCCAGAAGTTTGCGACGCACCTTAGGAGACATCTCCGACCCTATAAAGTATATATATTCTGAATCAGCATCACCAGAGGAGAAAAATGGATGTCCGTCTGTTGCAACGCAAACTAGTCTCTCAGTTTTTGAGTATCTTCATGAAACTTGGCACACAAGCTTCTTATTGCTGTAGGCTGTAAATAAGTCGGAACGAGCCAGATCGGACCGATATATCGTATAGCTGTCATTGAAGCTATCGGCCGATTTTTGTTGTTTTTCAAGATATTGCAACAAGATTTGGCAAATCTTATTCTTATTACGTTCTTAATGTGGTGTCAAAATTGTATCAAAATCGGACCACTATAACATATAGCTGCCATAGGAACAATCGGCTGAAATCAGGGTTTGTGCATGCAAACCTGTTTTGTTTTTGGAAATACCGCACATTATCAATACTTTTTAATGTTATACAGTAACCCGCCCTTAGTTTATCCATTTAAATATCTCAGACGTTTATATTATATAGATGTTATAGGAACAATCAGTCAGTCCGTCTGTCTGTTGCAACGCAAATTAGTCCCCAGTTATTGAGCTATCTTCATGAAACTTTGCTCACAAGCTTCTTATTTCTGCCCTCTTTAAATAAGTCGGAACGGGCCAGATCGGACTGAAATATCGTATAGCTGTCATGGAGCCTTTCGGCCGATTTTCGTTATATTTCAAGATATAGCTATCAGGCTTACCACATCCAAATCGAACATTTACTACTTATAACGATCAACGATCGGCCTTATGAAGGTTCTTGTTGCAATTTTATGGAAATCTGAGTACTATTACATGTAGCTGTTAAACAAAAAATCATATAGCTGTTATTCAAATCATTTTTGAATGAGAACTTTCCAAATTTAGATTTTATGACCAACAGATCCTTTACAACACAAAGACATTCGACCAAATGCAGTTTCTAAGAATTGTATACTGATATATGCAAAATAAAATATATCGGAAAACATAACATTCTTATATGAAACAGTTACAGTTGATAATGTAAGAAATATATACCAGTCCATAACATTTAAATACTTGCATACAATAGTCATAGTTGTTCAAAGGAATCCAGCTTTTCCTATTACAAGGTTTCGAAATGAAATCAGAAATGATGTTGAAAGGCTAACGTCAGCTGAAAATAATACAAAATTGGTAATATTAGGAGATTTTAACATTTGCCGATCAACAACCACTGATCAACTCGAGTCTACTTTAAATAATAAGGGATTATATCCATTGTTAAATGTGCCAACAACAAAATATTTAACTCAAATTAATTGGATATTTTGTGATAACACAGTAAGCGGTGCTGCCGCAATCACTTATCAAACTCCATATAGTCACCATGATGCCGTGTTCCTTAGCTATAATCACTAATTTAATAATTTATTTTTAAATATTTAGTTAATTAATTTATTTTATTATTGTAAATAAAGAATATATGTGCAATGTTGTTTAAGGTATTGTAAATATTCCTCCTCATAGGATTGCGACCTTGCCGTGGTGAGGAGGCTGAGTATTCGAAATTATAAGAGGTTGATTTAATCGATGTACTGTTATAATTGTTCAATAAAAACTACAGAAACTAGCAGCAATACAAAGATATTTTATATTTTGTATAACTGCAAGGGTATGAAACCTTCGGCAAGCCGAAGGTAGCCTTGCTTTCTTGTTTTTTTATTTATTCAATCTCAATTTAATTCGATTTTTTTTCTTCTAAATACTTTCTTATTATTTGGTGTCGATAGTTCTAGTTTACTTGGTTTCGATAGTTATATTTTATTTGGTTTCGAATGAATGAAAGAGATGGGATATTTTGCAAACGATACGTGACGATAGTTTAAGTATTCCATTTCGATATTTCTACTCCCGATGGGCAAGCGATTGTTTGAATATAAATTAGTTTCGATATTTTGAAATTGTTGTCCACTCACCCGTGATCCGTTGGGGCCCCGACGAAACAGCTGAGGAAAAATAGTAATGGCAACAATAACCACGACACCAATAATACCCAAACTCAAAAAAAAAACAAGTAGGTAAGGCTACAGTCGGGCGCCCGACAGTAAAATACCCTTCTCCCAATTTTCCAAATACGTTACAAACTAATTCCAAACAGAAATTTTTGCACAAAAACTTTTAATACATATAGCTTACTCGCTGGCACTCACACAGCGACGGCGTCGACTGCTCAAAGCAGCGCAAAAGCTGAACATTTGTACTGAAAACGTTGACTTGAATAACTTATGTCTTATTGGTCCTATCGGATTGTAATTTGGAGAATATGTTTATATTGCATTCAGCTTTAAACATACCAAAGCATAACTTTATAGGTTCATTACTTTGCTTAATAATCGTAAATAATCGATTTGAGGGGGCGGTGGGCGTGGCATCAAACATTTTTTTCCTGCATTTCCCTAGTGAACGGACGTGTTTTTTTTTGCGCTTCGATTTTTCGGCTTTTTTATTAAAAACAGCCGGTGTTTTTATTTAAATTTTCTTTGAAACCGAAGTTTTAACTTTAGCCCGTTCACGACGCGTGTGCATGTTCTTAAAATTTGCCAAACTAATCTTATTCTCTATTGTTTTGTGCATTGGTTCTGCCTCTTTCGGTGCATTTCTTCTTTTTCTTTATTATCTTTTGGGTAAGCGACGTAGTTGTTAGTGTTGTTAGTCACCGCTAATTTCTCTCTCTACTTACCTCTCCTAATTCTTTGAGCGCGCCTAAGCAGCTCTCACGCTTTGCCGCTCTCGAACTTATCTTTTTTATTATTTTTTGCTCTCTCTGCTCTCTGCCCTTTACGCGCGTTAGTTCTTTCTCTTGCGCTCATCCCTTTTCTTGTTTTGATTTTGTTTTCCTTTGGCTGTTTTTATTTTATTTTAACAGTAGGTGTCCCATATAATGGACGCTTTAATTTGTTTCAAGAAATCCTGCCTTAAGCAGGTGACTGCCGCCTAGGCAAGCATCTCGTGTTGGCTATGTGACAACGTAGTACACGCGAAGTGTGCTGGATATACCGGCCCGACGGCTGACGCCGTAGCCAAGCGCACGGGGTTGCGTTATTGCTGTGATGTGTGTAGGGAGGTGGAGAACGAAAATGTGTTCGTTTATGCGTCAAACGAAGACTGGTTTTAGGGAACTGTTTGGAAGTTTTCGCAAACTTTCCGACCAGTTCTTAGCGCTTGATTCGTCTTTCAATAACCTTAAGTTATTGAATGAATCGCCAAAGCGCAAGAAAACCTCGCGAAATCAAAAATCTTCAGTTAGCGCCACCCAGCTCCCTCTAATTGATCAGCCAGGCACGCCAGTGACCCAGCCGTTGATCTCGTTCACCAATCCCCCAATAGTAACGAGGTCTTCGGCTCAATCGGTTTCGCTTCCCGATAATGTCATTGAGTGTGAGCAACCTGTGACGCCCATGATTTCTGACAAGTCTGCTGTGGTATCGTTGCCCGTGCCACAGTTAATAGTTGTACCGAAGGCGTGTTCAAGTTCCGGTTTACCAGAAGAGAACCTATGCTCTGGAGTTACACCCGAGGCGCCTAAAAAGATTCTAGGTGTTCCACAAAGGAAACAAATTTTTGTTTCCAGGCTTGCCCCTGACCTCACATCAAATGATGTAACAGCCTATATCCAAGGAAATACTCATGCCTTGGATATAAAAGTGGAAAAATTCAAGTTTTCTTATGAGAGGGACATATTATCCTTCAAAATAAGTGTCCCCAACGAACTCATGGGCATTATATGCTCGGCTCAATTTTGGACGGAGCATGTAATGGTCAAAGAGTTCGAAACAAAGAAGAAGAAAAATCGCCAACCGATTAATCTTCCTTTGCCGTCTCTAGCTTCAGCCCAAATAAAAACAACCTTAAACAAAAAAAACTAACATGCTCCTTAACTCTTTCATATCAAAATGTTAGAGGTCTAAATACTAAACTTTCAACTTTATATATAAACAGTCTTTCTTTTTCTTCCCAAATTGTTGTGTTTACTGAGACTTGGTTAAAACCGGATATTCTAAACTCCGAAGTTTTTCCAAGCAAGTTCACAACCTACAGGTGTGATCGACCTGACCGTCGAGGTGGTGGAGTCCTTATTGCAGTCGATTCCACCATCAATTCGGAACTTTTACAGCCGGAGATTCAACTTGCTATTGAATTCCTCTGTGTAAAATTACACTTTCCCGGTTTTTTTCATTATATAACCTGTTCCTATATTCCGCCGTCATCGGATGTATCTGTCTATTTGCAACATTTGTCTGCAATAAAGACTATTTTTAATCTGTTATCAGACAGAGATCACCTTTCAGTCCTTGGGGACTTTAATATACCAGATTGCAATTGGACAACAAGTGTTGATTCAAATTCTCTGCTGCCCTCACGGCACCACGACCTTTTTGACGGTCTGTTTGATATGTCATTGTCGCAGGTCAATCATATCTTAAACTGTAGTAACAGATCGTTAGACTTATGCTTTGTCTCCGATCCATCTAGAGTAAATTTAGTCAAGAATGAACCATTTTCTTTCCCAGAAGATCCTTACCATCCTACTCTGGAAGTGTCTTTCGATTTTGGTGCTTGTATGGATAAACATGAAAAATTGTGTAAGCGCGTACGCTGCTTTAGAAAAGCAGATTTTAATTTATTAAACTCTTTAATTTCACAGTTTGATTGGTCGGAATTATATTTGTCTACTGATATATCAGTAGCGACCAATATTTTTTATAAAAACATTAATTCATTTTTTGATATTTGCGTTCCGTGCTATTATTCATCATCCTCGAGTAAGCCGCCATGGTTTACAAGAGAGTTGTCACGGTTAAAAAATTTAAAGTCAAGCCTTTACAACAAATTTAAATGTAGTAACTCGCCCTTAGCCTTTTCACGCTAATTAAGCGCGCGGTCAGACTTTACAGTCTTAAACGCGAAATGTTATAAAAACTATTTAGCTCGTTGTAAGGTTCAGTTTATTCAGAACCCCAAACAGTTTTATAGTTTTGTTAACACGAAGCGTAAGTCTTCCGCATTTCCTAATAACTTAACGTTTGAAAATGCTAGTGCAAATACCGACCAAACCATGGCCGATATGTTTGCAAAGTTTTTTCAAACGACTTACTCACCTTCTACACATACTACTCATTTTTATCCATACAACATTCCAAGTTCGAATGGTATCTTCTCCCCCTTTTTAAACGAAAGCTCCCTTGTCAAGGATCTTTATTTAGTTAAGCCAGTTTTTTCACCCGGACCTGACGGTGTTCCCGCTTGTATACTTCGGTTCTGTGCCAACTCCTTAAGTAAGCCATTGCTCAAACTATTTTCGCTGTCCTTAGAAACTTCACTCTTCCCTTCCATTTGGAAGGAATCTTTTATTATCCCCTTATTGAAAAAGGGCAGCAAGTCTGAAGCAAGCAATTATAGAGGTATCTCTAAATTGTCGGCTATACCTAAATTTTTCGAGAATGTTATAACTCCTCACTTGCAACATTTATGCAGATCCGTTATTTCACCTTTTCAACACGGATTTATTAAACGTCGTTCAACTACGACAAATTTGCTTGAGCTGACATCCTTTGTGGTAAAAGGATTTCAGGAAAATCTTCAAACTGATGTCATTTATACTGATTTCAGTAAAGCTTTTGACTCAGTGAATCATTCCATTTTGGCTCATAAGCTTGACCTTCTAGGTTTTTCACCAAAATTACTTAGTTGGATTGTAAGCTATCTGACTGACAGAACTCAAAGAGTCCTCTTTAAAACCAGCCTCTCAATTCCACTTCACGCCACATCTGGCGTTCCTCAAGGGAGTCATCTTGGCCCCCTACTTTTTACGCTTTTCATCAATGACCTGCCTTCGGTCATACATAACTCTCGTACTCTTATGTACGCGGATGATGTAAAGCTTTGTTATCAATTTAAAGACGACCACTGTCAGTCACACTTACAAGCTGACCTAAATAGTTTTCATTCGTGGTGTTGTGCCAATTTTTTAAACCTGAACAGCCCCAAATGCAAGCTGATGACATTCTCTCGAGCCAGTCCAATGTATACTTCTTATTCTCTTTGTGGTTCTGTCTTGGAAAGAATTACCCTAGTTGATGATTTGGGGGGTCCGTTTGGACCGAAAACTAAAGTTTTCCAATCATATTTCTAATATGGTCAATAAAGCCATGGGTGTTCTAGGCTTTATTAAGAGATGGTCTAAGGAATTTGACGATCCTTATCTTACAAAGACCCTCTACATCTCACTTGTTCGTCCTATTCTTGAATATGGTTCATGCGTATGGTGTCCCCAGTACACTATTCATAAAGAACGCATCGAGACTGTACAAAAGAACTTTTTATTGTTTGCTTTACGTGGCCTTAACTGGGAGGAAAATTTAAGACTGCCTTCCTATAACAATAGACTCTTATTATTAAATTTGCCTTCCCTAACTAATCGCAGAACCATGCTAGGGGTATTATTTATTAACAACCTTATGCAAGGTGACATTGACAGTGAGGCCCTTGTAATGCAGCTTCACTTCTCTGTCCCTTGCAGAAGTACTCGTAACTATCTTCCACTAACTCTTCCTTATTGTAGATCGAACTATGCACTGCACAATCCGTTCAGGGTATTATGTTCGGACTACAATAAACTTCAACATGTCATAGCTGGCACTAACTCTATTGCCACTATGAAGTCTTTAATTCTTCTCTTCTAGCACGTAATTAGTAATATTATTTCCTCGATATTTGGACCACTTGCTAATACATTCATTGTATTCAACGTCCAAAAATAAAAACAAGTGGGTAAGGCTACAGTCGGGCGCCCGACAGTAAGATACCCTTCTCCCAATTTTCTAAATCCGTTACAAACGTGTAACCACTTTCATAGTTTTAAACAGAGAATTCTGAACAAATACTTCTACTACATATAGCTTACTCGCTCGCACTCACACAGCGCCGTGCGTAAAGAGTAAAGCGACACGACGCAACGTCGACGTCGGCGTCAACTGTTCAATTGTAATTTGGAGAATATGTTTATATTGCATTTAGCTTAATACGTACTAAAGCAGAACGTTATGGGTTTAATACTTTGCTTAATAATCGCAAATAACCGATTTGCGGGGGCGGTGGGCGTGGCATCACACATTTGATATAAACTTGATCTGCCTATGGTTTATAGGAACCTTCATGCCAAATTTGGTATCTCTAGCTTTTTTAATAGCTGAGATCTGTTGTCTCATACAGACGGACAGACGGACAGACGGACATGTCTCAATCGACTCGGCTAGTGATCCTGAGCAAGCATATATATACTTTATTGGGTCTGCCACGCCTCCTTATGCTTGTTACATACATTTTGCACAAAGTTAATATACCCTTTTTGACCATTTTCAATGGTCGAAGGGTATAAAAATTGGAAAAATTTCCAAAAATGTTCATAGTAAAAAAAATTCGAAAAATTCCCAAAATTTTCCAAAAATTTTAAAAACGAAATTTCAAAAATTTTGAAAAAAACAATAAAAAAATTTTGAAAAAAAATTTCAAAATATTTTCAAAATTTAAAAAAAAAATGAAAAATGAAAAATCACACATTTGATATAAACTTGATCTGCCTATGGTTTATAGGAACCTTCATGCCAAATTTGGTATCTCTAGCTTTTTTAATAGCTGAGATCTGTTGTCTCATACAGACGGACAGACGGACAGACGGACAGACGGACGGACGGACAGACGGACAGACAGACGGACATGTCTCAATCGACTCGGCTAGTGATCCTGAGCAAGCATATATATACTTTATTGGGTCTGCCACGCCTCCTTATGCCTGTTACATACATTTTGCACAAAGTTAGTATACCCTTTTTTGACCATTTTCAATGGTCGAAGGGTATAATATGAAAACTTCACCTGCCCCGAATATATATAGGAACCTTCATACTAAATTTGGTGTCTCTAGCTTTTTTAATAGCTAAGATCTGTTGTCTCAAACAAACAGACGGACAGACGGACAGACGGACGGACGGACAGACGGACAGACAGACGGACATGTCTTAATCGACTCGGCTTGTGATCCTGAGCAAGAATATATATACTTTATGGGGTCTGACACGCCTCCTTATGCCTGTTACATACATTTTGCACAAAGTTAGTATACCCTTTTTTGACCATTTTCAATGGTCGAAGGGTATAAATAGAAAACGTTAACTTGCATTACATCTATGTTTGTTAACCGATCGGACTGTAATTTATAGGGAAGGTTCATATCCTATTTATCTATATGTATGCCATAGCAAAAAGATGAAACTTGAATACTTTGCTTAATAATCGCAAATTACAGATTTACAGGGCGGTGGACGTGGTACCCAAAATTTGAAAATAAATTTACAGCCTAGAATATACAGGAATCTACATGCCAAATTTTGTGTCTCTAGCTTTCTTAATAGCTGAGAATCATGCAGACGGACAGGCAGACATGGCTAGGTCGACTTAGCTAGTGATCCTGAGCAAGACTATATATACATTATGGGGTCGCTGATATCTCCTTCTGCCTATTACGCACAATCCGACAAACCTTATAGGTTTTGTAAACCTGTAACGACCGAAGTCCAGTAACGTCCCCTGCACACCCTGTCTAAATTACAGCCGGCTAAGCTCAGGGAAAACGGGCGGGGTTTTGTGTGCAGGTTCGGTTATCGATGTTACTAGAAAATATCGACTGGTTATAGGACTGCTAGAAGAGGGAATGGCAAGAAAAGTGAAGGCCAAAATAAACGGACGGACTACCCCTTACGAACGATCTAGTCGGAGAGCTAGATGTAATGCTCTCCTTCTTCACCCACCCAACCATGTACTATCGATATCGGAATACCGATACTACCCATGTTGCTGTTATGCTACCGCCCTTAGTGCGTCAAAAAAGAAAAGTTTACTCCATTTAATGACAAACAAAATTAGCGCATGCAGCTTTGTGCTGCATAACGAATTCGAGAATTCTAACTTTACTTCCCTAATTTTTAGTCCTTTTTGATTTATTTTTATACCCTTCGACCATTGAAAATGGTCAAAAAAGGGTATACTAACTTTGTGCAAAATGTATGTAACAGGCATAAGGAGGCGTGTCAGACCCCATAAAGTATATATATGCTTGCTCAGGATCACTAGCCGAGTCGATTGAGACATGTCCGTCTGTCTGTCCGTCTGTCCGTCCGTCCGTCTGTCCGTCTGTCCGTCTGTCCGTCTGTCCGTCTGTATGAGACAACAGATCTCAGCTATTAAAAAAGCTAGAGATACCAAATTTGGCATGAAGGTTCCTATAAACCATAGGCAGATCAAGTTTATATCAAATGTGTGATTTTTCATTTTTCATTTTTTTTTTAAATTTTGAAAATATTTTGAAATTTTTTTCAAAATTTTTTTATTGTTTTTTTCAAAATTTTTGAAATTTCGTTTTTAAAATTTTTGGAAAATTTTGGGAATTTTTCGAATTTTTTTTTACTATGAACATTTTTGGAAATTTTTCCAATTTTTATACCCTTCGACCATTGAAAATGGTCAAAAAAGGGTATACTAACTTTGTGCAAAATGTATGTAACAGGCATAAGGAGGCGTGGCAGACCCCATAAAGTATATATATGCTTGCTCAGGATCACTAGCCGAGTCGATTGAGACATGTCCGTCTGTCCGTCTGTCCGTCTGTATGAGACAACAGATCTCAGCTATTAAAAAAGCTAGAGATACCAAATTTGGCATGAAGGTTCCTATAAACCATAGGCAGATCAAGTTTATATCAAATGTGTGATGCCACGCCCACCGCCCCCGCAAATCGGTTATTTGCGATTATTAAGCAAAGTATTAAACCCATAACGTTCTGCTTTAGTACGTATTAAGCTAAATGCAATATAAACATATTCTCCAAATTACAATTGAACAGTTGACGCCGACGTCGACGTTGCGTCGTGTCGCTTTACTCTTTACGCACGGCGCTGTGTGAGTGCGAGCGAGTAAGCTATATGTAGTAGAAATATTTGTTCAGAATTCTCTGTTTAAAACTATGAAAGTGGTTACACGTTTGTAACGGATTTAGAAAATTGGGAGAAGGGTATCTTACTGTCGGGCGCCCGACTGTAGCCTTACCCACTTGTTTTTTATTTATTCAATCTCAATTTAATTCGATTTTTTTTCTTCTAAATACTTTTTTATTATTTGGTGTCGATAGTTCTAGTTAACTTGGTTTCGATAGTTATATTTTATGTGGTTTCGAATGAATGAAAGAGATGGGATATTTTGCAAACGATACGCAGACGATAGTTTAAGTATTCCATTTCGATATTTCTACTCCCGATAGGCAAGCGATTGTTTGAATATAAATTGGTTTCGATATTTTGAAATTGTTGTCCACTCACCCGTGATCCGTTGGGGCCCCGACGAAACAGCTGAGGAAAAATAATAATGGCAACAATAACCAAGACACCAATAATACCCAAACACAAAAAAAATCTTCTGACCTATCACTCAATCCTGCTTTATTTTTACGAAATTTCTGTTATACGCATACGTGTGTATGCGAATGAATGAACTGCTGAATGAATGAAAAAGATGAGAAAAATAAAAAGATTAAGTCAAAAATGATGAACAAAATAAATGAAATGAAACAAAAAAATGAAAATAAAAATTATAGAAAGATGAATTAAATGAATGAGTGTGAAAAAGAAGAATGAATGAGAATTGTGTGAACATAAACGTGGATGTGAATGTTTTTGTTGTACTACAAGTACATACGTGTGTTTGAATGAAAATGTGTGTATAAAGCTTGAACGTGTATGTGTACTGCAAGTACGTATGTGTGTATAAAAGTGAACGTGTATGTGTACTGCAAGTACGTATGTGTGTATAAAAGTGAACATGTATGTGTACTGCAAGTACTTATGTGTGTATAAAAGTGAACGTGTATGTGTACTGCAAGTACGTATGTGTGTATAAAAGTGAACGTGTATGTGTACTGCAAGTACGTATGTGTGTATGAAAGTGAACGTGTTGGTGTATAATTAGTTAATGTCTGCGTGTTTTGCAATAATAAAATTTTGCAGATGTGTCCTATGCTCCTTCCAGAAGTCCCCGGAATTTTACACGCTATTCTATAATCAGGTTCAACTTCGAAAACCATACAGGCTATGAGGAGAAAAATGCACATCAGGTGGCTGCCCAAGCATATCTTTTTATACCCTTCGACCATTGAAAATATTAAAAAAAGGGTATACTAACTTTGTGCAAAATGTATGTAACAGGCATAAGGAGGCGTGGCAGACCCCATAAAGTATATATATTCTTGCTCAGAATCACTAGCCGAGTCGATTGAGATATGTCCGTCTGTCTGTCCGTCTGTATGAGACAACAGATCTCAGCTATTAAAAAAACTAGAGACACCAAATTTGGAACGAAGGTTCCTATAAATCATAGGCAGATAAAGTTTTTATCAAATGTTTGATGCCACGCCCACCGCCGCCGCAAATCGGTAATTTACGATTATTAAGCAAGTATTGAAATTATAAGGTTCTGCTTCGGTATGTATAAAGCTGAATGCAATATGAACATATCCCCCAAATTACAAACCGATCGGACCAATAACACAGAAGTTATTAAAGTTAAAGAATTTTTGTTTGAAATTATGAGTATAGTTACACTCTTGTAACGGATTTTAAAAATTGGGAGAAGGGTATCTTAGTGTCGGGCGCCCGACTGTAGCCTTAACTACTTGTTTTTTTTAAGCCACTCACCAAAAACAGCAAACAACAACTTAAGGTAGCCGGGCGATCACGGCACCAGAATAGATAGGGGCAGATACGCAACCCTACCAGTAAAAAGGCGCGAGAGCGCTAGGGCTTCTCTGGGCACAAGCGGTTCGCTAGAAAGCAAGACGAGGTTAGAAACTGCCAAACAATGTTTGGAAAGCTTATACTCACGTCCAGCCTCAAACACCCACAATATTAACCGCACCAAAAGCTTTATTGTCCAAGCTCAACAATTTTTGAGTTGACTTTAATATTTTTTTTGTGATCACTTTTGATATGTTTCGATTTAAAAATTAGCATCGACGCGTGTTCTCCAAATTTTTCTCAATTAGGTGGCCCAGGCAATAGGTGGCCCAGGCAATCGATATATCCCCACCCCACTTCCCAACACCGATCGTTCGGATCGGCCGATTTGGAGTTGCCAGACCGGTCAAATTTCGGTGTGACTCTGGGTGTGGTGAAAACCGTTGTTCAAATTCAAATTTAAATTTGAATTCCAGAATTTCGAAACGAGTATGGAGGCAAAACGCTCACCAAATAAAAATGTAACAAAAACAAAACAAATAATACACGGGCCTCACACCCTCAAGTTTAATTTTATGCCACTGGTCTGAAATTAAGGAGTCGAAGTCTAGGTCCATAGGTCTTTAGCATGGAAATATCCCAATTCCTTGCCCGACAAGTCCTCCAAAAGATAAAGTGTGATGCCCAACCTCCCTTTAACGCGGACTTTCGTGCCTACTGGCGCCAACTTTGCATTGAAATTGGTGGCAGCGTTGCTCAGTGCGAATTTACGTTTAATCACTACTTGGCCAACTTCAAAGGAGCGTGGTTTGGCCCTTAGGTTATAGCTACGTTGATTCTGCTCGAACGCCTTGAGAAGATTTTTATCAATCTTCGAGCGAATCAACTGCAGACTATCCGGCCTTGCCACGTTCGCTTCGGCATCGCCAAGCATGCTAAGCTTTCTCAGCAACTGGTAATCGGATCCATGCGACATCATGTGTTGCCCAAAGACAACCAGATACGGTGGCATGCCGATGGACTGATGCAAAATTTTCGTAGCGATGAATTTATACTACTAAGGACTACGTCCCATTCCCTTTGATAACCCTTTACATAAGCTCTCAGAGCCGCATTGATTGAGCGATTCACCCGCTCCGCTGCGTTCGACTGCGGAGCATACGCACCCGTGCAGATGTGACGGACTCCGAACTTCGTCAGAAAGGTCGAGAACTCATGGCTTTTAAAGTGAGTGCCATTATCGCTCACGACTACCAGAAGTACCCCAAAGCACGAAAAGATCTCTTTTCCAAGGATGTCTATCACTGCCTTGGCCGTGAACTTCTTCACTGCTTTCAGGAAGGTAAGCTTGGAGAAGTGATCTAGTATAATGAAAATTCCAATGTTTCCCTTTTTGATCTTGGAAACGGACCAATAAAGTCAATATAAAGACGTTGGAATGGTCGATCGGTTAATACTCGAGCTCCCATGGGTGGTTTTAGCGCCACTGTCGGATACTTCGTAGTCCGACAGAACTCGCAATTCTGGATGTAGTCCCTTACCTGCACTACCATGCTTGGCCAGAAAATTCTACGGCGGATCTGATCGACGCACTTAGCCATGCCGCAATGGGCAGAAGAAGGCTGGTCGTATGCGGATCTGATAACGCCTTCCCGTAAAGATTCCGGAACAAACAGCTTCGAGTTGAAATCTGGACTGACATCACCACCAGCGAATTCTGTACGGTGATAGATGTAGTCATCTATTACTTTAAAATCTGGAAGATTGGCCGCTAGGAACTTTTTCCTCAACGCACAGTACTCCTCGGACTTGAATGATTCTGAACTGAGGTCGATCTCGGGAAGAATTTCGCAATCCAACGCGCACAATTCATCCGTGCTCTCAAAGGATCGTGATAATGCGTTCGCGACGACATTTTCGCTACCCTTGCGATGTTCAATGTCGAAGGAGAACCCTTGCAGCTTGATCGCCCATCGAGCCAGTCTGCCGCTAAGATCTGACTGGTTCATCAGCCAGCGCAAGCTTGCATGGTCTGTCACCACCTTAAACGGATGACCCTCGATGTACATGCAGAACTTCTTAATGCCCAAAACTACAGCCAAGCACTCTAGCTCTGTCACTGTGTAGTTGCGTTGAGCCTTATTCAGCTTCTTAGACATATAAGCTATCGAACGCTCGCAGCCAGACTCATCGCACTAAGCCAAGACTGACCAACACCATGCAAGGAAGCATCACACTGCAGTACAAATGGTTTATTATAGTCCGGATGAACTAAGAAAGAAGCAGAGCATAAGCACCCCTTTATCCTTATAAAAGCCTCCTGAGCTCGGTCATTCCACTGGAATGCCTTGCCTTTCAGAAGCTCCGTTAGGGCGAAAATAACGTCCGAATAATTCGGAATGAACCGCTGATACCAGCCAGTCATTCCTAAAAACCTGCGAAGCTGCTTCTGCGTCTTCGGAACAGAAAATTCCTCGACCGCGCGAATTTTGCCCGGATTAACCTGAAGCGTTCCTTCGCTAACAATGAATCCAAGGTAATCCACCTTCCTGAGTCCAGCCTTACGCAGATGAGTTGCGACCTCCGTCAGATGGATAAGGTGTTCCTCAAAACTGGAAGAAAGCACCAGAAGATCGTCCAAGTAGACTAAGAGGTGCGACTTCAACTGGTAAGGAATCACGATGTTTGAGGAGCGTTGGTCAATCCGAAAAGCATGCGCTTAGATTGGTACAATGGCCTATTGGGTACCGACAGATCTGCCTCAATGATGCAGAGTTCTATCTTGGAGATGCAGTGTACTGTAGGGAGCCTTCTAAGGAGCCCATCCATGATTGGAATAGGATACGCATCCCTCACAGTCACTGCGTTCAGCTTCCGTGCATCTAAACAAAACCTCACCTTGCCAGTTTTTATATGCAAGGTGACTGGAGAAGACCATGGAGAACTAGGTGCCTCTTTGATCACGTCCATAGCCAGCATTCTATCGATCTCAGCGCACAGAAGACTCTCCTTAGCCGGAGACAAGGGGTAAAACCTTTCCTTAATTGGTTTTGCGGCTGCTGTATCGATAGTATGCTGTCACTACATAATGGGGTCGCTGATATCTCCTTCTGCCTGTTACGCACAATCCGACAAACCTAGTAGATCAAGATTTTTTTGTAAATCCATGGCCTACAAAGAACAAATAATAATATGTTCCCCACGGGAGTCGAACTACAATCTTAACGATTAATAGTCATGTCATAGTAATAATGCTCACGCATTTTACCACAACATTAATTACCATATACTCCGCAAACATGGCATCTCAAATTAACATAAGCAAATAATCAATTCCGTTACATGTATGCAACGCTTCACAAATCAAAAGAAACCGTTAACTTGCATTACATCTATGTTTGTTAACCGATCGGACTGCATTTTATAGGGAAGGTTCATATCGCATTTAGCTTTATGTATGCCAAAGCAGAAAGATGAAACTTGAATACTTTGCTAATAATCGCAAATTACTGATTTACAGGAATCTACATGGCAAATTTTGTGTCTCTAGCTTTCTTAATAGACGTTCCTCGTCTAACTTCTGTGCCAACTTGCCACAAATGAGCTCCTGTCTAATGGTTGGAACAATCAAAAATTCAAACTCGGTTGTCACCGAGTGATACGTCAGGGGAACAGCAATTAACCCAATTATCTCCTGTGTCTGCCCATCCGCAGTGTGCACGACGTTCTTCGTCTTGCCGAACACACATCCCTTGTCAACTAACTTCTGTGCCAACTTGCCACCGATAACGCTTTTGTTAGCACCGCTATCAAGGAGTGCCAAGTGATCCTCACCGAAGATGTTGACTTGGGTGAAAGGGCGTATGTCACCGCTTTGATGGACGATAGAAGAGATAGTATACCGTTTCAAGCCCCGTATGCGTCGCCAAAATTCACGCATACGGGTTGCAGACCTAGATCTACTTGAAACGGTAGCATCGACTTTGAAAATCTCAGCTCTTCGCTTCAGATATTCGCGTAGACGCACGTGATACGATTTAAAATGCTGTGGAATTGTCAAATCCGGTATTTTGGTCATGTCTGGTGAAATGGAAAGTCTCGTAGGATAAAGTGGCGCTGCAGGTTCCGAAATTAGCGTTGGATGTCGCCTCTCGGAAGTCTGCGAGCATCCTGCGTCGGGTTTTCCGACTTGGCCTTGCACCTGTCACAACTCGGCTTATATACGTCGACAGCACCACATCCGTAGCAAAAAATGCGTCTTGGCTGAAGAAAATCCTGATAGCGATGCCCTACCTCCTCGCAATTCCAGCATTTGGAATTGTCGAGTGAGCGAACGGCGTATATTTCCGCTTCCGATGCCTCTTTTGACTCTGGCTCGGAATCCTCTTCCACCTGAAGAGAATTCACGAAGCTTCGCTATGGCTGAGCGATATTGGGGTCGAATGTTTCGGAAGAACTCCTCGTGTCTGTGACATTCCCAACGCAAACTGGCCACATCCGAAGTTTCTACATGCAACATCTCAGGTTGCAGCTCCGAGCGCAACCCGTGGCGCAATCTCGCTATCCGACATAGGTTCTCGGAGGGAATCAGCGATAGCCAGCATAGCATCCAGAAAATCATCGAAGCTTTCGTTGCTACCTTGCTTACGACGACGGAAAGCATCCTTGATGTCCCTGTCCGTTCTCTGGTCCTGGTACCGCACTTGCAGGCGACTACACAACTCGTAGCAGTCCAGATCGCGAACCGTGCAATGCACTCTCCAATAAAACGCGAGTGCTGGGCCAGAGAACAAAAGATGTGCAAATTGGGACAACAATGAGAAGTTGCCGTTAAGGCTCTGGGTGGTCATGCAATTGACTCGAAATAAAAAGTCTTCGAGAGGAAGGTCATTGGGTGATCCAGTTAACTTAATGCGCCAGTTCGAGATGGTATTTGAGATCCTATCTGGGCGATCAACATCTGAATAGCCGAAAGAAACATGAGCTCCATGCTGTCTTTCACCTAAACTATCTTCAGGCCTCGAAGCGTTGCTCGTGCGGCGAACTGATGGTGCTGCCTCGCCTTCCTCCCCGTAACGAGGATCATCCCGAGTATCTCGAACATATTGGGTCACATTAAGATTGCGGAACGCGGCGGAGATCTGCTCGGCAATCACAGCCGACATGCTATCGCTCTTCAGCGAGCGCAGCTGAACCAGGGGTTTTAGTCTCACGTCGGGTGTTTCCCCGAGTTGGAAGTGGGAGTGAGGAGCTGGCATGGGTCATGCCACGCCCCTGAGAACGAGTATTCATGCGGCTCTTTGGAATTGCTCCCGAATGAGCCGGAGCGTTCAAAGATCCTTGCTCAGTCGGCGGATTCAAAGAAGCCCTGCGCTCAACTGCAGCAGTCAGGATGGCCTTTGAACACGTCTGGCGGCATATCGGACAGTTTTCGTTATTATCGAGCCAACCGGACAGACAAGATCTGTGAAAATGGTGTCTGCAAGTTGTCTTGATGAGGTCGGGGTCCTGACTGGTGTCATTGCAAATGGTACAGTCCATCACAATGTTCATCAGGTCCCCTACCCTCTCGTTACTTACGTTACGTTTGAACTTGGTCAAAACTACTCGGTTCCAACCCCAGTTAATACAAAAACTTATGTGCTCCTAAATGTCAGAGGGACTTCGATAAAGGTATTCCAGAAGCTACAACAATTACAATAAGTTGTAAGGTAGTTGCAATTGTGCACCCAAACACGTATATGTCGGAGCATACTTTTGCATGTGTTAGTGTATTGGTATGCTTTTAGTGTATTTCATCAGAGTAGTATTTCATCATAATGGAAATATTGCATCAGCCTCTATTTGCACAGTTATTGGTCGTCTATATTTGGTAGTTTTGGGAAGAACCGTTTTAGCGCGGCGCCAGCGTGTTGTCGCTGACGCCGAGTGTGGTTCGATGAAAAGCACGTAGAAGAAGTGTACGACACAAGGCAGTTGTGCATAGTACTTCAGTGCGGTCGAAACTCACTGCGCTACCATTATGGAAAATAATAATGAAACTGCGATATATATATAGTGACATATCCATTCAACACCCACACTTTAAACTCCCCAATTCCACACACACACGCACATTATTGTAAAACGCACATACACACATTAATGTATAAGCACAATATATAATCAAAGAACGAGAGCCCTTCGATTAACTTTGGTTCCCACAGATCATAAATCTAACAAGTGGGTAAGGCTACAGTCGGGCGCCCGACAGTAAGATACCCTTCTCCCAATTTTCTAAATCCGTTACAAACGTGTAACCACTTTCATAGTTTTAAACAGAGAATTCTGAACAAATACTTCTACTACATATAGCTTACTCGCTCGCACTCACACAGCGCCGTGCGTAAAGAGTAAAGCGACACGACGCAATGTCGACGTCGGCGTCAACTGTTCAATTGTAATTTGGAGAATATGTATATATTGCATTTAGCTTAATACGTACTAAAGCAGAACGTTATGGGTTTAATACTTTGCTTAATAATCGCAAATAACCGATTTGCGGGGGCGGTGGGCGTGGCATCACACATTTGATATAAACTTGATCTGCCTATGGTTTATAGGAACCTTCATGCCAAATTTGGTATCTCTAGCTTTTTTAATAGCTGAGATCTATTGTCTCATACAGACGGACAGACGGACAGACGGACGGACGGACAGACGGACAGACAGACGGACATGTCTCAATCGACTCGGCTAGTGATCCTGAGCAAGCATATATATACTTTATTGGGTCTGCCAAAGTTAGTATATCCTTTTTTGACCATTTTCAATGGTCGAAGGGTATAAAAATTGGAAAAATTTCCAAAAATGTTCATAGTAAAAAAATTCGAAAAATTCCCAAAATTTTCCAAAAATTTTAAAAACAAAATTTCAAAAATTTTTAATAATTTTGAATAATATTTCCAAAATTCCAAAAAAAAATTGCAAAAATTTCCAAAAATTTGTAATAACAAAAATTTCAAAAATTCCCAAAATTTTATAAAAATTAAAAAAATAGATTTAAAAACTTTAAAAAAAAATTTTCAAAATTTTGATAAAAAAATTTCCAAAATTTTCCAAAAATTTTGAAAAAAAATTCAAAAATTTTGAAAAAAAATTTCCAAAATTTCGAAAAAAAATTGAATAAATTTCCAAAAATTTCCATAGTAAAAAAATTTCCAAAAATTCCCAAAATATTAAAAAAATGTTGAAAAAAATTATTGAAAAATTTTGCAAAAAATTCGCAAAAATTTCCAAAATGAATATATCAAAAAGTTGCCAAAAAATTAAATAGTTAAAAAATTTCGAGAATTCCCAAAACTTTCCAAAAATTTTAAAACAAAATTTCAAAAATTTAAAAATAGTTTCAAAAATTTAAAAAAAAAAAATTTGCAAAATTTCCCAAAAATTTTGGAAAAAAATATTCAAAAAATTTCCAAAATTTAAAAAAAAATTGAAAAAATTTCCAAAAATTTTCTTAGTAAAAAAAATTTCCGAGATTTTCCAAAATTTTTGAAAAAAATTGAAAAAATTTCAAAAAATGTTCATGGTAAAAAAAATTTCGAAAAATTCCCAAAATTTTCCAAAAATTTTAAAAACGAAATTTCAAAAATTTTGAAAAAAAAAAAAAAAAAATTTTGAAAAACAAATTTCAAAATTTAAAAAAAAATGAAAATATTTCCAAAAATTTTCATAGTAAAAAAATTTCCGAGATTTTCCAAAAATTTTGAAAAAAAAATTGAAAAACAAAAAAATGTAAAAAATTCCACAAATTTTTCAAAAATTTTAAAAACAAAATTTCAAAAATTTTGAAAAAAAATTTAAAAAATTTTGAAAAAAAATACAAAAAATTTTCAAAATTAAAAAATCAAAAAATTGCCAAAACTTTTCATGGTAAAAAATTTCGAAAAATTCCCAATATTTTCCAAAAATTTTAAAAAAAATTTCAAAAATTGTGAAAAAAATTTCCAAAATTTTCCAAAAATTTTGAAAAAAAATTTCCAAAATTTCGAAAAAAAAAATGAAAAAATTTTCAAAAATTTTCATATTACAAAAATTTCAGAAATTCTCAAAATTTTATAAAAATTTTAAAAAAAAATTTCAAAATTTAAAAAAAAAATTTCCAAAATTTTACAAAAATTTAAAAAAAAATTTACCTAAATTTCGAAAAAAAAAGGAAAAATTTCGAAAAAAATGGAAAAATTTCCAAAAATTTTCATAGTAAAAAAAATTCCATAAATTCCCAAAATTTTTAAAAAATTTTGAAAACAAAATTTCAAAAATTTTGAAAAAAAATTTTAAAAATTTTAAAAAAAAAATTGAAAAAATATCCAAAAATTTGTAATCACAAAAATTTCAAAAGTTCCCAAAATTTTATAAAAATTAAAAAAAAATTTAAAAAACTTTAAAAAAATTTTTTAAAAATTTTGATGAAAAAGTTTTGAAAAAAAATTTAAAAAATTTTGAAAAAAAAATCCAAAATTGTCCAAAATTTTGAAAAAAAACTTTAAAAAATTTTGAAAAAAAAAATTTCCAAAATTTCAAAAAAAAAAATGAATAAATTTCAAAAAAAAAAAATTAAAAAAATTTGTTATAACAAAAATTTCAAAAATTCCCAAAATTTTATAAAAATTAAAAAAAAAAATTTAAAAACTTTAAAAAAAATTTTAAAAACTTTGATAAAAAAATTTTAAAAATTTTAAAAAAGAGTTTCAAAAATTTCGAAAAAATTTCCAAAAATTTCGAAAAAAAATTGAATAAATTTCCATAGTAAAAAAATTTCCAAAAATTCCCAAAATATTAAAAAAATTTAGAAAAAATAACCGATTTGCGGGGGCGGTGGGCGTGGCATCACACATTTGATATAAACTTGATCTGCCTATGATTTATAGGAACCTTCATGCCAAATTTGGTATCTCTAGCTTTTTTAATAGCTGAGATCTGTTGTCTCATACAGACGGACAGACGGACAGACGGACAGACGGACAGACGGACAGACAGACGGACATGTCTCAATCGACTCGGCTAGTGATCCTGAGCAAGAATATATATACTTTATTGGGTCTGCCACGCCTCCTTATGCTTGTTACATACATTTTGCACAAAGTTAATATACCCTTTTTTGACCATTTTTAATGGTCGAAGGGTATAAAAATTGGAAAAATTTCCAAAAATGTTCATAGTAAAAAAAATTCGAAAAATTCCCAAAATTTTCCAAAAATTTTAAAAACGAAATTTCAAAAATTTTGAAAAAAACAATAAAAAAATTTTGAAAAAAAATTTCAAAATATTTTCAAAATTTAAAAAAAAATGAAAAATGAAAAATCACACATTTGATATAAACTTGATCTGCCTATGATTTATAGGAACCTTCATGCCAAATTTGGTATCTCTAGCTTTTTTAATAGCTGAGATCTGTTGTCTCATACAGACGGACAGACGGACAGACGGACAGACGGACAGACGGACAGACAGACGGACATGTCTCAATCGACTCGGCTAGTGATCCTGAGCAAGAATATATATACTTTATTGGGTCTGCCACGCCTCCTTATGCCTGTTACATACATTTTGCACAAAGTTAGTATACCCTTTTTTGACCATTTTCAATGGTCGAAGGGTATATGGTAAAAAAATTTCGAAAAATTCCCAACATTTTCCAAAACTTTTGAAAAAAAAATTTCAAAAATTTTGACAAAAACAAGTAGGTAAGGCTACAGTCGGGCGCCCGACAGTAAGATACCCTTCTCCCAATTTTTAAAATCCGTTACAAACGTATAACCACTTTCATAGTTTCAAACAGAGAATTCTGCATAAATACTTCTACTACATATAGCTTACTCGCTCGCACTCACACAGCGACGCGCGTAAAGAGTAAAGCGACACGACGCAAAGTCGACGTCGGCGTCGACTGCTCAAAGCAGCGTAAAAGCTGCTGCTCGTACCGAACATTTGTACTGAAAACGTTGACTTTAATAACTTCTGTGTTATTGGTCCGATCGGATTGTTATTTGGAGATTATGTTCATATTGCATTCATCTTTATACATACCGAAGCAGAACTTTATAAGTTTAATACTTTGCTTAATAATCGTAAATAACCGATTTGCGGGGGCGGTGGGCGTGGCATCAAACATTTGACATAAACTTCACCTGCCCCGAATACATAGGAACCTTCATACCAAATTTGGTGTCTCTAGCTTTTTTAATAGCTAAGATCTGTTGTCTCAAACAAACAGACGGACAGACGGACAGACAGACGGACATGTCTCAATCGACTCGGCTAGTGATCCTGAGCAAGAATATATATACTTTATGGGGTCTGCCACGCCTCCTTATGCCTGTTACATACATTTTGCACAAAGTTAGTATACCCTTTTTTGACCATTTTCAATGGTCGAAGGGTATAAAAATATATTCAACAAGTGGGTAAGGCTACAGTCGGGCGCCCGACAGTAAGATACCCTTCTCCCAATTTTAAAAATCCGTTACAAGCGTGTAACTATACTCATAATTTCAAACAAAAAGTTTGCACAAATTCTTCTACTACATATAGCCCTCTCGCTCGCACTCACACAGCGACGAACGTAAAGAGTAAAGCGACACGACGCAACGTCGACGTCGGCGTCAACTGCTCGAAGCAGCGCGTCGGCTGCTGCTCGTACCGAACATTTGTACTGAATACGATGACTTGAATAACTTCTGTGTTATTGGTCCGATCGGATTGTAATTTGGAGGACATGTTCATATTGCATTCAGCTTTATACATACCAAAGCAGAACTTTATAAGTTTAATACTTTGCTTAATAATCGTAAATTACCGATTTGCGAGGCGGTGGGCGTGGCACCAAACATTTGACATAAACTTCACCTGCCCCGGAAATATAGGAACCTTCATACCAAATTTGGTGTCTCTAGCTTTTTTAATAGCTGAGATCTGTTGTCTCAAACAAACAGACGGACAGACGGACAGACGGACAGACAGACGGACATGTCTCAATCGACTCGGCTAGTGATCCTGAGCAAGAATATATATACTTTATGGGGTCTGCCACGCCTCCTTATGCCTGTTACATACATTTTGCACAAAGTTAGTATACCCTTTTTTGACCATTTTCAATGGTCGAAGGGTATAAAAATTTTGAAAAACAAATTTCAAAAAAAAATTTAAAAAACAAGAAAGCAAGGCTACAGTCGGGCGCCCGACAGTAAGATACCCTTCTCCCAATTTTCCAAATCCGTTACAAACGTGTAACCACACTCATAATTTCAAACAGAGAATTCTGCACAAATACTTCTAGTACATATAGCTTACTCGCTCGCACTCACACAGCGACGCGCGTAAAGAGTAAAGCGACACGACGCAACGTCGACGTCGGCGTCAACTGCTCAAAGCAGCGCGTCGGCTGCCGCTCGTACCGAACATTTGTACTAAAAACGTCGACGTTAATAACTTCTGTGTTTTTAGTCCGATCGGATTGTAATTTAGAGGATATGTTCATATTGCATTTAGCTTTACACATACCAAAGAAGAACGTTATGGATTTAATACTTTGCTTAATAATCGCAAATAACCGATTTGCGGGGGCGGTGGGCGTGGCATCAAAAATTTGAGATAAACTTTATCTGCCTATGATTTACAGGAACCTTCATGCCAAATTTGGTATCTCTAGCTTTTTTAATAGCTGAGATCTGTTGTCTCATACAGACGGACAGACGGACAGACGGACGGACGGACAGACGGACAGACGGACAGACAGACGGACATGTCTCAATCGACTCGGCTAGTGATCCTGAGCAAGAATATATATACTTTATGGGGTCTGCCACGCCTCCTTATGCCTGTTACATACATTTTGCACAAAGTTAGTATACCCTTTTTTGACCATTTTCAATGGTCGAAGGGTATAACAAGTGGGTAAGGCTACAGTCGGGCGCCCGACAGTAAGATACCCTTCTCCCAATTTTCCAAATCCGTTACAAACGTGTAACCACACTCATAATTTCAAACAGAGAATTCTGCACAAATACTTCTAGTACATATAGCTTACTCGCTCGCACTCACACAGCGACGCGCGTAAAGAGTAAAGCGACACGACGCAACGTCGACGTCGGCGTCAACTGCTCAAAGCAGCGCGTCGGCTGCTGCCCGTACCGAACATTTGTACTGAAAACGTTGACTTGAATAACTTCTGTGTTATTAGTCCGATCGGATTGTAATTTGGAGGATATGTTCATATTGCATTCAGCTTTATGCATACCAAAGCAGAACTTTGTAAGTTTAATACTTTGCTTAATAATTGTAAATTACCGATTTGCGGGGGCGGTGGGCGTGGCATCAAAAATTTGAGATAAACTTTATCTGCCTATGATTTACAGGAACCTTCATGCCAAATTTGGTATCTCTAGCTTTTTTAATAGCTGAGATCTGTTGTCTCATACAGACGGACAGACGGACAGACAGACGGACATGTCTCAATCGACTCGGCTAGTGATCCTGAGCAAGAATATATATACTTTATGGGGTCTGCCACGCCTCCTTATGCCTGTTACATACATTTTGCACAAAGTTAGTATACCCTTTTTTGACCATTTTCAATGGTCGAAGGGTATAATGAAAATATTTCCAAAATTTTCATAGTAAAAAAATTCCCGAGATTTTCCAAAAATTCTGCAAAAAAAAATTTGAAAAACTTTGAAAATAAAAATTTGAAAAACTTTGAAAAAAATTCGGAAAATTTTGAAATAAATTCGGAAAATTTTGAAAAAAATTTCAAAATTTTTTAAAAACAAGTTTCAAAAATTTTGAAAAAATATTTCCAAAATTTTGAAAAAAATTTCTAAAATTTTCCAAAAATTTTGAGAAAAAAAATTTCCAAAATTTCAAAAAAACAAGTGGGTAAGGCTACAGTCGGGCGCCCGACAGTAAGATACCCTTCTCCCAATTTTCTAAATCCGTTACAAACGTGTAACCACTTTCATAGTTTTAAACAGAGAATTCTGAACAAATCCTTCTACTACATATAGCTTACTCGCTCGCACTCACACAGCGACGTGCGTAAAGAGTAAAGCAACACGACGCAACGTCGACGTCGGCGTCAACTGCTCAAAGCAGCGCGTCGGCTGCTGCTCGTACCGAACATTTGTACTGAAAACGTTGACTTTAATAACTTCTGTGTTATTGGTCCGATCGGATTGTAATTTGGAGAATATGTTTATATTGCATTTAGCTTTATACGTACTAAAGCAGAACGTTATGGGTTTAATACTTTGCTTAATAATCGCAAATAACCGATTTGCGGGGGCGGTGGGCGTGGCATCACACATCATACAGACGGACAGACGGACAGACGGACGGACGGACAGACGGACATGTCTCAATCGACTCGGCTAGTGATCCTGAGCAAGCATATATATACTTTATTGGGTCTGCCACGCCTCCTTATGCCTGTTACATACATTTTGCACAAAGTTAGTATACCCTCTTTTTGACCATTTTCAATGGTCAAAGGGTATAAAAATTGGAACAATTTCCAAAAATGTTCATAGTAAAAAAATTCGAAAAATTCCTAAAATTTTCCAAAAATTTTAAAAACGAAATTTCAAAAATTTTGAAAAAAATTAAAAAAATTTTGAAAAAAAATTTCAAAATATTTTCAAAATTTAAAAAAAAAAATGAAAATATTTCCAAAAATTTTCATAGTAAAAAAAATTCCCGAGATTTTCCAAAAATTTTGAAAAAAAAATAGAAAAACAAAAAATGTAAAAAAATTCCCAAATTTCGAAAAAATGGAAAAATTTCCAAAAATTTTCATAGTAAAAAAATTTCCATAAATTCCCAAAATTTTTAAAAAATTTTGAAACAAAATTTTGAAAAAAAATTTTAAAAATTTTGAAAAAAAATTGAAAAAATATCCAAAAATTTGTAATCACAAAAATTTCAAAAGTTCCCAAAATTTTATAAAATTTAAAAAAAAAAAATTTGAAAACTTTAAAAAAAAATTTTAAAAATTTTGATGAAAAAATTTTGAAAAAAATTTCAAAAATTTTGAAAAAAAAAAAATTCAACAAATTTCTAAAAAATATATATATAATATATATTATAATTTATATATAATATATAAAAATATGTAATTTATATAAAACAAATTCAAAATATTTTTAAAATTTAAACAAAAAAAATTGAAAAAATTTCCAAAAATTTTCATGGTGAAAAAATTCACGAGATTTTCCAAAAATTTTGAAAAAAAAATTTGAAAAACTTATAAAAAAAAACTCGAAAAAATATGAAAAAATTTAAAAATTTTTTTAATAAAAAATTTTTAAAATGTTGAAAAACAATTTCCGAAATTTTAGAAAAAATTTTCCAAAATTTTCCAAAAAAAAAATTGCAAGATTTCGAAAAAAATTGAAAAAATTTCCAAAAATTTTCATGGTAAAAAAATTTCGAAAAATTCCCAACATTTTCCAAAACTTTTGAAAAAAAAAATTTCAAAAATTTTGACAAAAAAATATATTCAAAAATTTTGAAAAACAAATTTCAAAAAAAATTTAAAAAAAAATTCACAAATTTTGAAAAAAAAAAAACAAGTAGGTAAGGCTACAGTCGGGCGCCCGACAGTAAGATATCCTTCTCCGAATTTTCCAAATACGTTACAAACGTGTAACCACACTAATAATTCCAAACAGAAATTTCTGCACAAAAACTTTTAATACATAAAGCTTACTCGCTCGCACTCACACAGCGACGCGCGTAAAGAGTAAAGCGACACGACGCAACGTCGACGTCGGCGTCAACTGCTCAAAGCAGCGTAAAAGCTGCTGCTCGTACCGAACATTTGTACTGAAAACGTCGACTTTAATAACTTCTGTGTTATTGGTCCGATCGGATTATTATTTGGAGAATATGTTCATATTGCATTCAGCTTTATACATACCAAAGCACAACTTTATAGGTTCATTACTTTGCTTAATATTCGTAAATAACCGATTTGCGGGGGCGGTGGGCGTGGCACCAAACATTTGATACAAACTTCACCTGCCCCGAATATATAGGAACCTTCATACCGAATTTGGTGTCTCTAGCTTTTTTAATAGGTGAGATCTGTTGTCTCAAACAAACAGACGGACAGACGGACAGACGGACAGACAGACGGACATGTCTCAATCGACTCGGCTAGTGATCCTGAGCTAGAATATATATACTTTATGGGGTCTGCCACGCCTCCTTATGCCTGTTACATACATTTTGCACAAAGTTAGTATACCCTTTTCTGACCATTTTCAATGGTCGAAGGGTATAAAAATTGAAAAAATTTCCAAAAATTTTCATGGTGAAAAAAATTCACGAGATTTTCCAAAAATATTAAAAAACAAGTAGGTAAGGCTACAGTCGGGCGCCCGACAGTAAGATACCCTTCTCCCAATTTTCTAAATCCGTTACAATTGTGTAACCACTTTCATAGTTTCAAACAGAGAATTCTGCATAAATACTTCTACTACATATAGCTTACTCGCTCGCACTCACACAGCGACGCGCGTAAAGAGTAAAGCGACACGACGCGACGTCGACGTCGGCGTCAACTGCGTCAAAGCAGCGCAAAAGCTGCTGCCCGTACCGAACATTTGTACTGAAAACGTTGACTTTAATAACTTCTGTGTTATTGGTCCGATCGTATTGTAATTTGGAGAATATGTTTATATTGCATTTAGCTTTATACGTACTAAAGCAGAACGTTATGGGTTTAATACTTTGCTTAATAATCGCAAATAACCGATTTGCGGGGGCGGTGGGCGTGGCATCACACATCATACAGACGGACAGACGGACAGACGGACGGACGGACAGACGGACATGTCTCAATCGACTCGGCTAGTGATCCTGAGCAAGCATATATATACTTTATTGGGTCTGCCACGCCTCCTTATGCCTGTTACATACATTTTGCACAAAGTTAGTATACCCTTTTTTGACCATTTTCAATGGTCAAAGGGTATAAAAATTGGAACAATTTCCAAAAATGTTCATAGTAAAAAAAATTCGAAAAATTCCTAAAATTTTCCAAAAATTTTAAAAACGAAATTTCAAAAATTTTGAAAAAAATTAAAAAAATTTTGAAAAAAAATTTCAAAATATTTTCAAAATTTAAAAAAAAATGAAAATATTTCCAAAAATTTTCATAGTAAAAAAAAAATTCCCGAGATTTTCCAAAAATTTTGAAAAAAAAAATAGAAAAACAAAAAAATGTAAAAAAATTCCCAAATTTCGAAAAAAATGGAAAAATTTCCAAAAATTTTCATAGTAAAAAAATTTCCATAAATGCCCAAAATTTTTAAAAAATTTTGAAACAAAATTTCAAAAATTTTGAAAAAAAAAATTTAAAAATTTTGAAAAAAAATTGAAAAAATATCCAAAAATTTGTAATCACAAAAATTTCAAAAGTTCCCAAAATTTTATAAAATTTAAAAAAAAAATTTAAAAACTTTAAAAAAAAAATTTTAAAAATTTTGATGAAAAAATTTTGAAAAAAAATTTCAAAAATTTTGAAAAAAAATTCAACAAATTTCTAAAAATATATATATAATATATATTATAATTTATATATAATATATAAAAATATGTAATTTATATAAAACAAATTCAAAATATTTTTAAAATTTAAACAAAAAAAATTGAAAAAATTTCCAAAAATTTTCATGGTGAAAAAATTCACGAGATTTTCCAAAAATTTTGAAAAAAAAATTTGAAAAACTTATAAAAAAAAAACTCGAAAAAAATATGAAAAAATTTAAAAATTTTTTTAATAAAAAATTTTTAAAATGTTGAAAAACAATTTCCGAAATTTTAGAAAAAATTTTCCAAAATTTTCCAAAAAAAAATTGCAAGATTTCGAAAAAAAATTGAAAAAATTTCCAAAAATTTTCATGGTAAAAAAATTTCGAAAAATTCCCAACATTTTCCAAAACTTTTGAAAAAAAAAATTTCAAAAATTTTGACAAAAAAATATATTCAAAAATTTTGAAAAACAAATTTCAAAAAAAATTTAAAAAAAAATTCACAAATTTTGAAAAAAAAAAAAAAAAGTAGGTAAGGCTACAGTCGGGCGCCCGACAGTAAGATACCCTTCTCCGAATTTTCCAAATACGTTACAAACGTGTAACCACACTAATAATTCCAAACAGAAATTTCTGCACAAAAACTTTTAATACATAAAGCTTACTCGCTCGCACTCACACAGCGACGCGCGTAAAGAGTAAAGCGACACGACGCAACGTCGACGTCGGCGTCAACTGCTCAAAGCAGCGTAAAAGCTGCTGCTCGTACCGAACATTTGTACTGAAAACGTCGACTTTAATAACTTCTGTGTTATTGGTCCGATCGGATTATTATTTGGAGAATATGTTCATATTGCATTCAGCTTTATACATACCAAAGCACAACTTTATAGGTTCATTACTTTGCTTAATATTCGTAAATAACCGATTTGCGGGGGCGGTGGGCGTGGCACCAAACATTTGATACAAACTTCACCTGCCCCGAATATATAGGAACCTTCATACCGAATTTGGTGTCTCTAGCTTTTTTAATAGGTGAGATCTGTTGTCTCAAACAAACAGACGGACAGACGGACAGACGGACAGACAGACGGACATGTCTCAATCGACTCGGCTAGTGATCCTGAGCTAGAATATATATACTTTATGGGGTCTGCCACGCCTCCTTATGCCTGTTACATACATTTTGCACAAAGTTAGTATACCCTTTTTTGACCATTTTCAATGGTCGAAGGGTATAAAAATTGAAAAAATTTCCAAAATTTTCATGGTGAAAAAAATTCACGAGATTTTCCAAAAATATTAAAAAACAAGTAGGTAAGGCTACAGTCGGGCGCCCGACAGTAAGATACCCTTCTCCCAATTTTCTAAATCCGTTACAAACGTGTAACCACCTTCATAGTTTCAAACAGAGAATTCTGCACAAATACTTCTACTACATATAGCTTACTCGCTCGCACGTACGCAGCGACGCGCATAAAGAGTAAAGCGACACGATGCAACGTCGACGTCGGCGTCAACTGATTAAAGCAGCGCGCCGGCTGCCGCTCGTACCGAACATTTGTACTGAAAACGTTGACTTTAATAACTTCTGTGTTATTGTTCCGATCGGATTGTAATTTGGAGGATATGTTTATATTGCATTCAGCTTTATACATACCGAAGCAGAACGTTATGGGTTTTATACTTAGCTAAATAATCGTAAATTACCGATTTGCGGGGGCGGTGGGCGTGGCATCAAACATTTGACATAAACTTCACCTGCCCCGGATATATAGGAACCTTCGTACCAAAGTTGGTGTCTCTAGCTTTTTTAATAGCTGAGATCTGTTGTCTCAAACAAACAGACGGACAGACGGACAGACGGACGGACGGACAGACGGACAGACGGACAGACGGACAGACAGACGGACATGTCTCAATCGACTCGGCTAGTGATCCTGAGCAAGAATATATATACTTTATGGGGTCTGCCACGCCTCCTTATGCCTGTTACATACATTTTGCACAAAGTTAGTATACCCTTTTTTGACCATTTTCAATGGTCGAAGGGTATAACAAGTAGGTAAGGCTACAGTCGGGCGCCCGACAGTAAGATACCCTTCTCCGAATTTTCCAAATACGTTACAAACGTGTAACCACACTAATAATTCCAAACAGAAATTTCTGCACAAAAACTTTTAATACATAAAGCTTACTCGCTCGCACTCACACAGCGACGCGCGTAAAGAGTAAAGCGACACGACGCAACGTCGACGTCGGCGTCAACTGCTCAAAGCAGCGTAAAAGCTGCTGCTCGTACCGAACATTTGTACTGAAAACGTCGACTTTAATAACTTCTGTGTTATTGGTCCGATCGGATTATTATACCCTTCGACCATTGAAAATGGTCAAAAAAGGGTATACTAACTTTGTGCAAAATGTATGTAACAGGCATAAGGAGGCGTGGCAGACCCCATAAAGTATATATATTCTTGCTCAGGATCACTAGCCGAGTCGATTGAGACATGTCCGTCTGTCTGTCCGTCTGTCCGTCTGTCCGTCTGTTTGTTTGAGACAACAGATCTTAGCTATTAAAAAAGCTAGAGACACCAAATTTGGTATGAAGGTTCCTATATATTCGGGGCAGGTGAAGTTTATGTCAAATGTTTGATGCCACGCCCACCGCCCCCGCAAATCGGTTATTTACGATTATTAAGCAAAGTATTAAACTTATAAAGTTCTGCTTTGGTATTTATAAAGGTAAATGCAATATGAACATAATCTCCAAATTACAATCTGATCGGACCAATAACACAGAAGTTATTAAAGTCAACGTTTTCAGTACAAATGTTCGGTACGAGCAGCAGCTTTTGCGCTGCTTTGAGCAGTCGACGCCGACGTCGACGTTGCGTCGTGTCGCTTTACTCTTTACGCACGTCGCTGTGTGAGTGCGAGCGAGTAAGCTATATGTAGTAGAAGAAATTGTGCAGAATTTTTGTTTGAAATTATGAGTACAGATAGTTACACGCTTGTAACGGATTTTAAAAATTGGGAGAAGGGTATCTTACTGTCGGGCGCCCGACTGTAGCCTTACCTACTTGTTATTTGGAGAATATGTTCATATTGCATTCAGCTTTATACATACCAAAGCACAACTTTATAGGTTCATTACTTTGCTTAATATTCGTAAATAACCGATTTGCGGGGGCGGTGGGCGTGGCACCAAACATTTGATATAAACTTCACCTGCCCCGAATATATAGGAACCTTCATACCGAATTTGGTGTCTCTAGCTTTTTTAATAGGTGAGATCTGTTGTCTCAAACAAACAGACGGACAGACGGACAGACGGACAGACAGACGGACATGTCTCAATCGACTCGGCTAGTGATCCTGAGCTAGAATATATATACTTTATGGGGTCTGCCACGCCTCCTTATGCCTGTTACATACATTTTGCACAAAGTTAGTATACCCTTTTTTGACCATTTTCAATGGTCGAAGGGTATAACAAGTAGGTAAGGCTACAGTCGGGCGCCCGACAGTAAGATACCCTACCCGTAAAGAGTAAAGCGACACGACGCGACGTCGACGTCGGCGTCAACTGCGTCAAAGCAGCGCAAAAGCTGCTGCCCGTACCGAACATTTGTACTGAAAACGTTGACTTTAATAACTTCTGTGTTATTGGTCCGATCGGATTGTAATTTGGAAATTATGTTCATATTGCATTTACCTTTCTACATACCAAAGCACAACTTTATAAGTTTAATACTTTGCTTAATAATCGTAAATAACCGATTTGCGGGGGCGGTGGGCGTGGCATCAAATATTTGACATAAACTTCACCTGCCCCGAATATATAGGAACCTTCATACCAAATTTGGTGTCTCTAGCTTTTTTAATAGCTAAGATCTGTTGTCTCAAACAAACAGACGGACAGACGGACAGACAGACGGACATGTCTCAATCGACTCGGCTAGTGATCCTGAGCAAGAATATATATACTTTATGGGGTCTGCCACGCCTCCTTATGCCTGTTACATACATTTTGCACAAAGTTAGTATACCCTTTTTTGACCATTTTCAATGGTCGAAGGGTATAACAAGTGGGTAAGGCTACAGTCGGGCGCCCGACAGTAAGATACCCTTCTCCCAATTTTCTAAATCCGTTACAAACGTGTAACCACACTCATAATTTCAAACAAAAATTCTGCACAAATTCTTCTACTACATATAGCTTACTTGCTCGCACTCACACAGCGACGCGCGTAAAGAGTAAAGCGACACGACGCAACGTCGACGTCGGCGTCAACTGCTCAAAGCAGCGTGTCGGCTGCTGCCCGTACGGAACATTTGTACTGAAAACGTTGACTTGAATAACTTCTGTGTTATTGGTCCGATCTGATTGTTATTTGGAGAATATGTTAATATTGCATTCAACTTTATACATACCAAAGCATAACTTTATAGGTTCATTACTTTGCTTAATAATCGTAAATAACCGATTTGCGGGGGCGGTGGGCGTGGCATCAAACATTTGACATAAACTTCACCTGCCCCGGATATAGTGGAACCTTCATACCAAATTTGGTGTCTCTAGCTTTTTTAATAGCTAAGATCTGTTGTCTCAAACAAACAGACGGACAGACGGACGGACGGACAGACGGACAGACAGACGGACATGTCTCAATCGACTCGGCTAGTGATCCTGAGCAAGAATATATATACTTTATGGGGTCTGCCACGCCTCCTTATGCCTGTTACATACATTTTGCACAAAGTTAGTATACCATTTTTGACCATTTTCAATGGTCGAAGGGTATAAAAACTCGAAAAAATATGAAAAAAATTTAAATATTTTTTTAATAAAAAAATTTTTAAAATGTTGTAAAACAATTTCCGAAATTTTAGAAAAAATTTTCCAAAATTTTCCAAAAAAAAATTGCAAGATTTCGAAAAAAAAATTGAAAAAATTTCCAAAAATTTTCATGGTAAAAAAATTTCGAAAAATTCCCAACATTTTCCAAAAATTTTGAAAAAAAAATTCAAAAATTTTGACAAAAAAAATATATTCAAAAATTTTGAAAAAAAAATTTCAAAAAAAATTTAAAAAAAATTCACAAATTTTGAAAAAAAAATTCCAAAAATGTTCATAGTAAAAAAAACTCCCGAGATTTTTCAATAATTTTGAAAAACTTAAAAATAAAAAAAAAAAATTTTAAATTTTGAAAAAAAAGTTGAAAAATTTTGAAAAGTAAATTTCAAACATTTGTAAAACAAAATTTCAAAACTTTTGATAAAAAAAATTTTTTAAATTTTCCAAAAATTTTGAAAAAAAACTTCAAAAATTTTGAAAAAAAATTCAAAAAACTTCCAAAATTAAAAAAAAAATTGAAAAAATTGAAAAAATTTTCATAGGAAAAAAAATTCCCGAGATTTTCCAAAATTTTTGAAAAAAATTGAAAAAAATTTCAAAAAATGTTCATGGTAAAAAAAATTTCGAAAAATTCCCAAAATTTTCCAAAAATTTTAAAAACGAAATTTCAAAAATTTTGAAAAAAAAAAATAAAAAAATTTTGAAAAAAAATTTCAAAATATTTTCAAAATTTAAAAAAAAAATGAAAATATTTCCAAAAATTTTCATAGTAAAAACAAGAAAGCAAGGCTACAGTCGGGCGCCCGACAGTAAGATACCCTTCTCCCAATTTTCCAAATCCGTTACAAACGTGTAACCACACTCATAATTTCAAACAGAGAATTCTGCACAAATACTTCTAGTACATATAGCTTACTCGCTCGCACTCACACAGCGCCGCGCGTAAAGAGTAAAGCGACACGACGCAACGTCGACGTCGGCGTCAACTGCTCAAAGCAGCGCGTCGGCTGCTGCCCGTACCGAACATTTGTACTGAAAATGTTGACTTGAATAACTTCTGTGTTATTAGTCCGATCGGATTGTAATTTGGAGGATATGTTCATATTGCATTTAGCTTTATACATACCAAAGTAGAACGTTATGGATTTAATACTTTGCTTAATAATCGCAAATAACCGATTTGCGGGGGCGGTGGGCGTGGCATCAAAAATTTGAGATAAACTTTATCTGCCTATGATTTACAGGAACCTTCATGCCAAATTTGGTATCTCTAGCTTTTTTTAATAGCTGAGATCTGTTGTCTCATACAGACGGACAGACGGACAGACGGACAGACGGACAGACGGACAGACGGACAGACAGACGGACATGTCTCAATCGACTCGGCTAGTGATCCTGAGCAAGAATATATATACTTTATGGGGTCTGCCACGCCTCCTTATGCCTGTTACATACATTTTGCACAAAGTTAGTATACCCTTTTTTGACCATTTTCAATGGTCGAAGGGTATAAAAATTCCCGAGATTTTCCAAAAATTTTGAAAAAAAAATAGAAAAACAAAAAATGTATTTTGAAAAAAAAAAATTTAAAAAATTTTGAAAAAAAATACAAAAAATTTTCAAAATTAAAAAATCAAAAAATTGCCAAAACTTTTCATAGTAAAAAAATTTCGAAAAATTCCCAATATTTTCCAAAAAATTTTGAAAAAAAAATTTCAAAAATTTTGAATAAAAAAATTCATAAAATTTTAAAAATAATTTCAAAAATTGTGAAAAAAAAATTTCCAAAATTTTCCAAAAATTTTGAAAAAAAAATTTCCAAAATTTCGAAAAAAAAATTGAAAAAATTTTCAAAAATTTTCATATTACAAAAATTTCAGAAATTCTCAAAATTTTATAAAAATTTTAAAAACAAAATTTCAAAAATTTTGAAAAAAAAAATTTCAAAAATTTTAAAAAAAATTTCAAAAATTTTGAAAAAAAAAATTTCCAAAATTTTCCAAAAATATAAAAAAAAAAAATTACTAAAATTTCGAAAAAAATGGAAAAATTTCCAAAAATTTTCATAGTAAAAAAATTTCCATAAATTCCCAAAATTTTTAAAAAATTTTGAAAACAAAATTTCAAAAATTTTAAAAAAAAAAAAATTTTAAAAATTTTGAAAAAAATTGAAAAAATATCCAAAAATTTGTAATTACAAAAATTTCAAAAGTTCCCAAAATTTTATAAAAATTAAAAAAAAAATTTTAAAAACTTTAAAAAAAATTTTAAAAATTTTGATAAAAAAATTTTAAAAATTTTGAAAAAAAAAATTCAAAATTTACTAAAATTTTGAAAAAAAAAACTTTAAAAAATTTTGAAAAAAAAAAATTTCCAAAATTTCAAAAAAAAAAGTGAATAAATTTCCAAAAAAAAAAAATATTAAAAAATTTCCAAAAATTTGTTATGACAAAAATTTCAAAAATTCCCAAAATTTTATAAAAACTAAAAAAAAATTTAAAAACTTAAAAAAAAATTTTAAAAATTTTGATAAAAAAAATTTTAAAAATTTTAAAAAGAGTTTCAAAAATTTCGAAAAATTTCAAAAATTTCGAAAAAAAATTGAATAAATTTCCATAGTAAAAAAATTTCCAAAAAATATTTGAAAAATTTTGCAAAAAAATTCAAAAAAATTTCAAAATTAATATATACCAAAAAATTGCCAAAAATGTGCATAGTTAAAAAATTTTGAAAAATTCCCAAAATTTCCCAAAAATTTTGAAGAAAAAAATTTTAAAATTTCGAAAAAAAAATTCAACAAATTTCCAAAAAATGTATGTATAATATATATTATAATTTATATATAATATATAAAAATATGTAATTAATATAAAACAAATTCAAAATATTTTTAAAATTAAAACAAAAAAATTGAAAAAATTTCCAAAAATTTTCATGGTGAAAAAAAATTTACGAGATTTTCCAAAAATTTAAAAAAAAAAATTTGAATAACTTATAAAAAAAAACTCGAAAAAATATGAAAAAATTTAAATATTTTTTTAATAAAAAATTTTTTAAAATGTTGTAAAACAATTTCCGAAATTTTAGAAAAACATTTTCCAAAATTTTCCAAAAAATAAATTTCAAGATTTCGAAAAAAAATTGAAAAAATTTCCAAAAATTTTCATGGTAAAAAAATTTCGAAAAATTCCCAACATTTTCCAAAAATTTTGAAAAAAAAAATTCAAAAATTTTGACAAAAAAATATATTCAAAAATTTTGAAAAAAAATTTCAAAAAAATTAAAAAAAAATCACAAATTTTGAAAAAAAAATTCCAAAAATTTTCATAGTAAAAAAAACTAACGAGATTTTTCAATAATTTTGAAAAACTTAAAAATAAAAAAAAAAATTTTAAATTTTGAAAAAAAAAGTTGAAAAATTTTGAAAAGTAAATTTCAAACATTTGTAAAACAAAATTTCAAAAATTTTGATAAAAAAATTTTTATAAATTTTCCAAAAATTTTGAAAAAAAACTTCAAAAATTTTGAAAAAAATTCAAAAAACTTCCAAAATTAAAAAAAAATTGAAAAAATTGAAAAAATTTTCATAGGAAAAAAAATTCGAGATTTTCCAAAATTTTTGAAAAAAATTGAAAAAAATTTCAAAAAATGTTCATGGTAAAAAAAATTTCGAAAAATTCCCAAAATTTTCCAAAAATTTTAAAAACGAAATTTCAAAAATTTTGAAAAAAAAAAAAAAAATTTTGAAAAAAAATTTCAAAATATTTTCAAAATTAAAAAAAAAATGAAAATATTTCCAAAAATTTTCATAGTAAAAAAAAATTCCCGAGATTTTCCAAAAATTTTGAAAAAAAAATAGAAAAACAAAAAAATGTAAAAAAATTCCCAAAATTTTTTAAAAATTTTAAAAACAAAATTTCAAAAATTTTGAAAAAAAATTTTAAAAATTTTGAAAAAAAAAACAAAAAATTTTCAAAATTAAAAAATCAAAAAATTGACAAAACTTTTCATAGTAAAAAAATTTCGAAAAATTCCCAATATTTTCCAAAAATTTTGAAAAAAAAATTTCAAAAATTTTGAAAAAAAAATTTCCAAAATTTTCCAAAAATTAAAAAAAAAAAAATTACCAAAATTTCGAGAAAAAAAAAATGGAAAAATTTAGAAAAAAAAAAAGGAAAAATTTCCAAAAATTTTCATAGTAAAAAAATTTCCATAAATTCCCAAAATTTTTAAAAATTTTGAAACAAAATTTCAAAAATTTTGAAAAAAAAATTTTTAAGAATTTTGAAAAAAAAATTGAAAAATATCCAAAAATTTGTAATCACAAAAATTTCAAAAGTTCCCAAAATTTTATAAAAATTAAAAAAAAATTTTAAAAACTTTAAAAAAAAATTTTAAAAATTTTGATGAAAAAATTTTAAAAATTTTGAAGAAAAAATTTCAAAAATTTTGAAAAAAAAATTCAACAAATTTCTAAAAAATATATATATAATATATATTATAATTTATATATAATATATAAAAATATGTAATTTATATAAAACAAATTCAAAATATTTTTAAAATTAAAACAAAAAAAATTGAAAAAATTTCCAAAAATTTTCATGGTGAAAAAATTCACGAGATTTTCCAAAAATTTTGAAAAAAAATTTGAAAAACTTATAAAAAAAAACTCGAAAAAATATGAAAAAAATTTAAAAATAAAAATTTTTTTAATAAAAAATTTTTAAAATGTTGAAAAACAATTTCCGAAATTTTAGAAAAAAATTTTCCAAAATTTTCCAAAAAAAAAATTGCAAGATTTCGAAAAAAAATTGAAAAAATTTCCAAAAATTTTCATGGTAAAAAAATTTCGAAAAATTCCCAACATTTTCCAAAACTTTTGAAAAAAAAATTTCAAAAATTTTGACAAAAAAAATATATTCAAAAATTTTGAAAAACAAATTTCAAAAAAATTTAAAAAAAAATTCACAAATTTTGAAAAAAAAAAAAAAAAAACAAGTAGGTAAGGCTACAGTCGGGCGCCCGACAGTAAGATACCCTTCTCCGAATTTTCCAAATACGTTACAAACGTGTAACCACACTAATAATTCCAAACAGAAATTTCTGCACAAAAACTTTTAATACATAAAGCTTACTCGCTCGCACTCACACAGCGACGCGCGTAAAGAGTAAAGCGACACGACGCAACGTCGACGTCGGCGTCAACTGCTCAAAGCAGCGTAAAAGCTGCTGCTCGTACCGAACATTTGTACTGAAAACGTCGACTTTAATAACTTCTGTGTTATTGGTCCGATCGGATTATTATACCCTTCGACCATTGAAAATGGTCAAAAAAGGGTATACTAACTTTGTGCAAAATGTATGTAACAGGCATAAGGAGGCGTGGCAGACCCCATAAAGTATATATATTCTTGCTCAGGATCACTAGCCGAGTCGATTGAGACATGTCCGTCTGTCTGTCCGTCTGTCCGTCTGTCCGTCTGTTTGTTTGAGACAACAGATCTTAGCTATTAAAAAAGCTAGAGACACCAAATTTGGTATGAAGGTTCCTATATATTCGGGGCAGGTGAAGTTTATGTCAAATGTTTGATGCCACGCCCACCGCCCCCGCAAATCGGTTATTTACGATTATTAAGCAAAGTATTAAACTTATAAAGTTCTGCTTTGGTATTTATAAAGGTAAATGCAATATGAACATAATCTCCAAATTACAATCTGATCGGACCAATAACACAGAAGTTATTAAAGTCAACGTTTTCAGTACAAATGTTCGGTACGAGCAGCAGCTTTTGCGCTGCTTTGAGCAGTCGACGCCGACGTCGACGTTGCGTCGTGTCGCTTTACTCTTTACGCACGTCGCTGTGTGAGTGCGAGCGAGTAAGCTATATGTAGTAGAAGAAATTGTGCAGAATTTTTGTTTGAAATTATGAGTACAGATAGTTACACGCTTGTAACGGATTTTAAAAATTGGGAGAAGGGTATCTTACTGTCGGGCGCCCGACTGTAGCCTTACCTACTTGTTATTTGGAGAATATGTTCATATTGCATTCAGCTTTATACATACCAAAGCACAACTTTATAGGTTCATTACTTTGCTTAATAATCGTAAATAACCGATTTGAGGGGGCGGTGGGCGTGGCACCAAACATTTGATATAAACTTCACCTGCCCCGAATATATAGGAACCTTCATACCGAATTTGGTGTCTCTAGCTTTTTTAATAGGTGAGATCTGTTGTCTCAAACAAACAGACGGACAGACGGACAGACGGACAGACAGACGGACATGTCTCAATCGACTCGGCTAGTGATCCTGAGCTAGAATATATATACTTTATGGGGTCTGCCACGCCTCCTTATGCCTGTTACATACATTTTGCACAAAGTTAGTATACCCTTTTTTGACCATTTTCAATGGTCGAAGGGTATAAAAATTGAAAAAATTTCCAAAAATTTTCATGGTGAAAAAAATTCACGAGATTTTCCAAAAATATTAAAAAAACAAGTAGGTAAGGCTACAGTCGGGCGCCCGACAGTAAGATACCCTTCTCCCAATTTTCTAAATCCGTTACAAACGTGTAACCACCCTCATAGTTTCAAACAGAGAATTCTGCACAAATACTTCTACTACATATAGCTTACTCGCTCGCACGTACGCAGCGACGCGCATAAAGAGTAAAGCGACACGATGCAACGTCGACGTCGGCGTCAACTGATTAAAGCAGCGCGCCGGCTGCCGCTCGTACCGAACATTTGTACTGAAAACGTTGACTTTAATAACTTCTGTGTTATTGTTCCGATCGGATTGTAATTTGGAGGATATGTTTATATTGCATTCAGCTTTATACATACCGAAGCAGAACGTTATGGGTTTTATACTTAGCTAAATAATCGTAAATTACCGATTTGCGGGGGCGGTGGGCGTGGCATCAAACATTTGACATAAACTTCACCTGCCCCGGATATATAGTAACCTTCGTACCAAAGTTGGTGTCTCTAGCTTTTTTAATAGCTGAGATCTGTTGTCTCAAACAAACAGACGGACAGACGGACAGACGGACGGACGGACAGACGGACAGACGGACAGACGGACAGACGGACAGACAGACGGACATGTCTCAATCGACTCGGCTAGTGATCCTGAGCAAGAATATATATACTTTATGGGGTCTGCCACGCCTCCTTATGCCTGTTACATACATTTTGCACAAAGTTAGTATACCCTTTTTTGACCATTTTCAATGGTCGAAGGGTATAAAAATTTGAAAAACTTATAAAAAAAAAACTCGAAAAAATATGAAAAAAATTTAAATATTTTTTTTAATAAAAAAATTTTTTAAAATGTTGTAAAACAATTTCCGAAATTTTAGAAAAAATTTTCCAAAATTTTCCAAAAAAAAATTGCAAGATTTCGAAAAAAATTGAAAAAATTTCCAAAAATTTTCATGGTAAAAAAATTTCGAAAAATTCCCAACATTTTCCAAAAATTTTGAAAAAAAAATTCAAAAATTTTGACAAAAAAAATATATTCAAAAATTTTGAAAAAAAATTTCAAAAAAAATTTAAAAAATTCACAAATTTTGAAAAAAAATTCCAAAAAAAAATGTTCATAGTAAAAAAAACTCCCGAGATTTTTCAATAATTTTGAAAAACTTAAAAATAAAAAAAAATATTTAAATTTTGAAAAAAAAGTTGAAAAATTTTGAAAAGTAAATTTCAAACATTTGTAAAACAAAATTTCAAAACTTTTGATAAAAAAAATTTTTTTAAATTTTCCAAAAATTTTGAAAAAAAAAACTTCAAAAATTTTGAAAAAAAATTCAAAAAACTTCCAAAATTAAAAAAAAAAAATTGAAAAAATTGAAAAATTTTCATAGGAAAAAAAATTCCCGAGATTTTCCAAAATTTTTGAAAAAAATTGAAAAAATTTCAAAAATGTTCATGGTAAAAAAAATTTCGAAAAATTCCCAAAATTTTCCAAAAATTTTAAAAACGAAATTTCAAAAATTTTGAAAAAAAAAAAAAAAATTTTGAAAAAAAATTTCAAAATATTTTCAAAATTTAAAAAAAAATGAAAATATTTCCAAAAATTTTCATAGTAAAAAAATTCCCGAGATTTTCCAAAAATTTTGAAAAAAAAATAGAAAAACAAAAAATGTATTTTGAAAAAAAAATTTAAAAAATTTTGAAAAAAATACAAAAAATTTTCAAAATTAAAAAATCAAAAAATTGCCAAAACTTTTCATAGTAAAAAAATTTCGAAAAATTCCCAATATTTTCCAAAAATTTTAAAAAAAAATTTCAAAAATTTTGAAAAAAAAATTCATAAAATTTTAAAAATAATTTCAAAAATTGTGAAAAAACTTTTGAAAAAAAAAATTTCAAAAATTTTGACAAAAAAATATATTCAAAAATTTTGAAAAACAAATTTCAAAAAAAATTTAAAAAAAAATTCACAAATTTTGAAAAAAAAAAAAAAAAAGTAGGTAAGGCTACAGTCGGGCGCCCGACAGTAAGATACCCTTCTCCGAATTTTCCAAATACGTTACAAACGTGTAACCACACTAATAATTCCAAACAGAAATTTCTGCACAAAAACTTTTAATACATAAAGCTTACTCGCTCGCACTCACACAGCGACGCGCGTAAAGAGTAAAGCGACACGACGCAACGTCGACGTCGGCGTCAACTGCTCAAAGCAGCGTAAAAGATGCTGCTCGTACCGAACATTTGTACTGAAAACGTCGACTTTAATAACTTCTGTGTTATTGGTCCGATCGGATTATTATTTGGAGAATATGTTCATATTGCATTCAGCTTTATACATACCAAAGCACAACTTTATAGGTTCATTACTTTGCTTAATATTCGTAAATAACCGATTTGCGGGGGCGGTGGGCGTGGCACCAAACATTTGATATAAACTTCACCTGCCCCGAATATATAGGAACCTTCATACCGAATTTGGTGTCTCTCGCTTTTTTAATAGCTGAGATCTGTTGTCTCAAACAAACAGACGGACAGACGGACAGACAGACGGACATGTCTCAATCGACTCGGCTAGTGATCCTGAGCTAGAATATGGGGTCTGCCACGCCTCCTTATGCCTGTTACATACATTTTGCACAAAGTTAATATACCCTTTTTTGACCATTTTCAATGGTCGAAGGGTATAAAAATTCCAAAAATTTTCATAGTAAAAAAAACTCCCGAGATTTTTCAATAATTTTGAAAAACTTAAAAATAAAAAAAAAAAAATTTAAATTTTGAAAAAAATTTGAAAAATTGAAAAGTAAATTTCAAACATTTGTAAAACAAAATTTCAAAAATTTTGATAAAAAAAAATTTTTTAAATTTTCCAAAAATTTTGAAAAAAAACTTCAAAAATTTTGAAAAAAAATTCAAAAAACTTCCAAAATTAAAAAAAAAAAATGAAAAAAATGAAAAAATTTTCATAGGAAAAAAATTCCCGAGATTTTCCAAAATTTTTGAAAAAATTGAAAAAATTTCAAAAAATGTCCATGGGAAAAAAATTTCGAAAAATTCCCAAAATTTTCCAAAAATTTTAAAAACGAAATTTCAAAAATTTTGAAAAAATTAAAAAAAATTTTGAAAAATAAATTTCAAAATATTTTCAAAATTTAAAAAAATGAAAATATTTCCAAAATTTTCATAGTAAAAAAAATTCCGGAGATTTTCCAAAAATTCTGCAAAAAAAAAATTTGAAAAACTTTGAAAATAAAAATTTGAAAAACTTTGAAAAACAAGAAAGCAAGGCTACCTTCGGCTTGCCGGAGGTTTCATACCCTTGCAGTTATACAAAATATAAAATATCTTTGGATTGCTGCTGGTTTCTGTGGTATTTATTGAAGAATTATAACAGTACATCGATTATATCAACCTCTTATAATTTCGAATACTCAGCCTCCTCACCACGGCAAGGTCGCAATCCTCGAGGAGGAATATTTACAATACCTTAAACAACATTGCACATATATTCTTTATTTACAATAATAAAATATATTAATTAACTAAATATTTAAAAATAAATTATTAAATTAGTGATTATAGCTAAGGAACACGCCGTCATGGTGACTATATGGAGTTTGATAAGTGATTGCGGCAGCACCGCTTACTGTGTTATCACAAAATATCCAATCAATTTGAGTTAATGTTTTGTTGTTGGCACATTTTGTTGTTATTATTTAAAGTAGACTCGAGCTGATCAGTGGTTGTTGATCGGCAAATGTTAAAATCTCCTAATATTACCAATTTTGTATTATTTTCAGCTGACGTTAGCCTTTCAACATCATTTCTGATTTCATTTCGAAACCTTGTAATAGGAAAAGCTGGATTCCTATAAACAACGATGACTATTGTATGCAAGTATTTAAATGTTATGGAATGGTATATATTTCTTACATTATCAACTGTAACTGTTTCATATAAGAATGTTATGTTTTCCGATATATATTTTGTTTTGCATATATCAGTATACAATAGAAACAGCATTTGGTCGAATGTCTTTGTGTTGTAAAAGATCTGTTGGTCATAAAATCTAAATTTGGAAAGTTATCATTCAAAAATGCATTTGAATAACAGCTATATGATTTTTTGTTTAACAGCTACATGTAATAGTACTCAGATTTCCATAAAATTGCAACAAGAACCTTCATTAGGCCGATCGTTGATCGTTATAAGTTATAAAAGTTCGATTTGGATGTGGTAAGCCTGATAGCTATATCTTGAAATATAACGAAAATCGGCCGATAGGCTCCATAACAGCTATACGATATATCGGTCCGATCTGGCTCGTTCCGACTTATTTACAGCCTACAGTAATAAGAAGCTTGTGTGCCAAGTTTCATGAAGATACAATTTTGACAGCACATTAAGAACGTAATAAGAATAAGATTTGCCAAATCTTGTTGCAATATCTTGAAAAACAACAAAAATCGGCCGATAGCTTCTATGACAGCTATACGATATATCGGTCCGATCTGGCTCGTTCCGACTTATTTACAGCCTACAGTAATAAGAAGCTTGTGTGCCAAGTTTCATGAAGATAGCTCAAAAACTGAGAGACTAGTTTGCGTTGCAACAGACGGACGGACGGACGGACGGACGGACAGACGGACATCCATTTTCCGACTCCTCTGGTGATGCTGATTCAGAATATATACACTTTATAGGGTCGGAGATGTCTCCTAAGGTGCGTTGCAAACTTCTGGCTAAAATTAATATACCCTCTGCAAGGGTATAAAAATTCGGAAAATTTTGAAATAAATTCGAAAAATTTTGAAAAAAAATTTCAAAATTTTTTTAAAAACAAGTTTCAAAAATTTTGAAAAAATATTTCCAAAATTTTGAAAAAAAAAATTTCTAAAATTTTCCAAAAATTTTGAGAAAAAAAATTTCCAAAATTTCAAAAAAAACAAGTGGGTTAGGCTACAGTCGGGCGCCCGACAGTAAGATACCCTTCTCCCAATTTTCTAAATCCGTTACAAACGTGTAACCACTTTCATAGTTTTAAACAGAGAATTCTGAACAAATCCTTCTACTACATATAGCTTACTCGCTCGCACTCACACAGCGACGTGCGTAAAGAGTAAAGCAACACGACGCAACGTCGACGTCGGCGTCAACTGCTCAAAGCAGCGCGTCGGCTGCTGCTCGTACCGAACATTTGTACTGAAAACGTTGACTTGAATAACTTCTGTGTTATTGGTCCGATCGGATTGTAATTTGGAGAATATGTTTATATTGCATTTAGCTTTATACGTACTAAAGCAGAACGTTATGGGTTTAATACTTTGCTTAATAATCGCAAATAACCGATTTGCGGGGGCGGTGGGCGTGGCATCACACATTTGATATAAACTTGATCTGGCTATGGTTTATAGGAACCTTCATGCCAAATTTGGTATCTCTAGCTTTTTTAATAGCTGAGATCTGTTGTCTCATACAGACGGACAGACGGACGGACGGACAGACGGACAGACAGACGGACATGTCTCAATCGACTCGGCTAGTGATCCTGAGCAAGCATATATATACTTTATTGGGTCTGCCACGCCTCCTTATGCCTGTTACATACATTTTGCACAAAGTTAGTATACCCTTTTTTGACCATTTTCAATGGTCAAAGGGTATAAAAATTGGAAAAATTTCCAAAAATGTTCATAGTAAAACAAGTATATAAGGCTACAGTCGGGCGCCCGACAGTAAGATACCCTTCTCCCAATTTTTAAAATCCGTTACAAGCGTGTAACTATACTCATAATTTCAAACAAAAATTCTGCACAAATTCTTCTACTACATATAGCTTACTCGCTCGCACTCACACAGCGACGCACATAAAGAGTAAAGCGACACGACGCAACGTCGACGTCGGCGTCAACTGCTCAAAGCAGCGCGTCGGCTGCTGCCCGTACCGAACATTTGTACTGAAAACGTTGACTTGAATAACTTCTGTGTTATTGGTCCGATCGGATTGTAACTTGGAGGATATGTTCACATTGCATTCAGCTTTATACATACCGAAGCAGAACTTTATAAGTTTAATACTTTGCTTAATAATCGTAAATTACCGATTTGCGGGGGCGGTGGGCGTGGCAGCAAACATTTGACATAAACTTCACCTGCCCCGAATATATAGGAAACTTCATACCAAATTTGGTGTCTCTAGCTTTTTTAATAGCTAAGATCTGTTGTCTCAAACAAACAGACGGACAGACGGACAGACAGACGGACATGTCTCAATCGACTCGGCTAGTGATCCTGAGCAAGAATATATATACTTTATGGGGTCTGCCACGCCTCCTTATGCCTGTTACATACATTTTGCACAAAGTTAGTATACCCTTTTTGACCATTTTCAATGGTCGAAGGGTATAAAAACTCGAAAAAATATGAAAAAAATTTAAATATTTTTTTAATAAAAAATTTTTTAAAATGTTGTAAAACAATTTCCGAAATTTTAGAAAAAAATTTTCCAAAATTTTCCAAAAAAAATTGCAAGATTTCGAAAAAAAATTGAAAAAAGTTTCCAAAAATTTTCATGGTAAAAAAAAATTCGAAAAATTCCCAACATTTTCCAAAAGTTTTGAAAAAAAAATTTTAAAAATTTTGACAAAAAAAATATATTCAAAAATTTAAAAAAAATTTAAAAAAAAATTCACAAATTTTGAAAAAAAAATTCAAAAAATTTTCATAGTAAAAAAAAACTCCCGAGATTTTTCAATAATTTTGAAAAACTTAAAAATAAAAAAAAAAAATTTTAAATTTTGAAAAAAAAAGTTGAAAAATTTTGAAAAGTAAATTTCAAACATTTGTAAAACAAAATTTCAAAAATTTTGATAAAAAAAAATTTTTAAATTTTCCAAAAATTTTGAAAAAAAACTTCAAAAATTTTGAAAAAAAATTCAAAAAACATCCAAAATTAAAAAAAAAAAATTGAAAAAATTGAAAAAATTTTTATAGGAAAAACAAGTCGGAAAGGCTACAGTCGAGCGCGCCCGACTGTGGTATACCCGCTACAACTATGCGAAAAAAACACGTCTCACAGTCTCAAATTTGTTTTGACTTTGAAAGTTGCACCTGGTTCCTATTAGATGTTGTCGCATGGCTTTCAGTGTTTTCCAATTAGGACTCATCAGAGGGCTTTTAATTATGAATGTGTAAAAGAGACGCCTATATAATGCTTCACATATTTATTGAGAAATTTAATAATCCAACCAGATTTGTCGTTTATGTCGTACATACATTGCTGTATGCTGCGAAATATGACTAAATACTCTAAATTTCCTTAAATAAAGTAAAAAATTCGTTAACATTGATTTTAAATAAAGATAACGAATATGCAAAAAAAAAGAACAGAAAAATAAAACAAAAAATTTTTTACCGACGCGAGGTCTTGAACCATGGACTCCAAAAAAGTCGGCCTATGCAGTCTGCATCTATAACAGCACTACCATTAGCGCATTTTGAATCTGTTCGGTAAAGTTGCATTATGAGACCATTCAGCTTGTCGTACAGGCCAAAAAGAAATTATTATTGTGTCTCGTGTGTGTGTGTAAGACAATACCAACTCACTCCCCTTAAAATTCTGTTTAATAATTTTAAATATTAGGTCCGCAACTAAGTTCTCGCTGTTTTTTTGTATGCAAATTTTACTTTATTATAAAAAAACTATTAACAATGGATGATTCAAAGTATTGCCCATCGCTAGGCACATCTTTTTTCAATCTTTCTGCTAGAGCTTGAATACCTTAACAGTAAAAGTGTTCGTTTTTTGAGGTTTTCCACGAATCTAGCCATTTTTCGATATCTTCGAATTCGTGGAACTGCTGATCAGCTAGGCCGTGAGCCATCGAAAGAAACAAGTGTTTATCGGAAAGCCTAATATCTAGGGATTATAGCGGGAGGGGTAGTACTACCAATTTAAGCGTTCCCAAGTAGTTTTTACTGATTTCGCTGGTCAACTGGTCGAGTTTTGTGATGAAATAAGATCACTTTATCGGGTGTTTTGGCTTTTTTTGCGCAGTGCTCGGCTTAATTGATTGGAAATGGCTTGCTTTATTCTGAAACAAGTTCTTCATGCTATTGGGGCGAATCCTCATGGAGCAACGTCCCCATTTATGCGAAATCGAATGATTTGGGCCTTCCTTCACGTGGACGGTCGGCAACATAAAAATCATCGTCTTTAAAAGGTCGGATCCAATCCCAGCCTATGGTTTCCCTTAAAACAGCATCTCCGTACACTAATTGCAGCCGTCGATGCGTTTGAGCTGCTGTTTTCTTCAAATTGAAGAAGAAAATCATCACTTCCCGCAAATGACGGTTATTTTACATAAAATTAGACCATTTTGAACAAAAAAAAAAAATATAATGCAAAAACAAAATCCCTAATTTGTTAATGAGGTTTGTTTACCATATGTTTAAGCTTGGTTTATGACGTTTTGGATATGTCAAAATCAATCACCCCTTTTAACTAGAGGCATATACTGACAAACAGCGGGAACTTAGTTGCGCACCTAATACTTGAAAAAAAAATATAACATCTAAAAATATCAACCACTTGCATCGGGGTTGGGTAGGATTAGAACTCGTGTCCTTACGCTCGACAGTCGGCGACCACATCCACGCAGCCACTGCAGCCATTTGTCGACCGCGATAAAATTGCAATGATGACAGTGCAATAATTGAGGTACACATAATTGAAAAAAAAGTTTTGCCGCCGGAGTTGAACCTGGGATCTTGCATATCCAACATAATAAAACACACAAAAACACGTGGTCACATGGCACTACTATTTCCTTAATATCTTCCACATTTATAGTCCAATCTTACTGAAATTTTCACGAAACGTCCGCAAGATGGTATTTATAACGCATTTATAAAACTGTTGCTGTAAAGCTAATATTGCGGCTGTAATCAATTTTTTCAGTTTATGGAGGAGGGTGGGGGCGTGGCTAAAATCCAAAATAAACTTGATCAGCCTGCAGTAATAACACATGTTGTCACCAAATTTGGGAACTCTAGCTCTTATAATAGCTGAGATCCAGGTGTTCACACGGACGGACAGACAGACAGACGGACGGACGGACAGACGGACAGACGGACATGGCTATATCGACTCGGCTGTTGATACTGATTCAGAATATATATACTTTATGGGGTCGGAGATGTCTCCTTCTGCCTGTTACATACATTTTCGGTTCGAACAAAGTTATAATACCCTTCTACTCTATGAGTAGCGGGTATAAAAATTCCCGAGATTTTCCAAAATTTTTGAAAAAAATTGAAAAAATTTCAAAAAATGTTCATGGTACAAAAAATTTCGAAAAATTCCCAAAACTTTCCAAAAATTTTAAAAACGAAATTTCAAAAATTTTGAAAATAAAAATAAAAAAATTTTGAAAAAAAATTTCAAAATATTTTCAAAATTTAAAAAAAAATGAAAATATTTCCAAAAATTTTCATAGTAAAAAAAAAATTCGAGATTTTCCAAAAATTTTGAAAAAAAAAAAGAAAAACAAAAAAATGTAAAAAAATTCCCAAAATTTTTCAAAAATTTTAAAAACAAAATTTCAAAAATTTTGAAAAAAAATTTAAAAAATTTTCCAAAATTTTCCAAAAAAAAAAATTGCAAGATTTCGAAAAAAAATTGAAAAAATTTCCAAAAATTTTCATGGTAAAAAAATTTCGAAAAATTCCCAACATTTTCCAAAACTTTTGAAAAAAAAATTTCAAAAATTTTGACAAAAAAAATATATTCAAAAATTTTGAAAAACAAATTTCAAAAAAAATTTAAAAAAAAATTCACAAATTTTGAAAAAAAAATTCCAAAAATTTTCATTGTAAAAAAAACTCCCGAGATTTTTCAATAATTTTGAAAAACTTAAAAATAAAAAAAAAAAAATTTTAAATTTTGAAAAAAAAAGTTGAAAAATTTTGAAAAGTAAATTTCAAACATTTGTAAAACAAAATTTCAAAAATTTTGATAAAAAAAATTTTTTTTAAATTTTCCAAAAATTTTGAAAAAAAACTTCAAAAATTTTGAAAAAAAAATTCAAAAAACTTCCAAAATTAAAAAAAAAAATTGAAAAAATTTTCATAGGAAAAAAAATTCCCGAGATTTTCCAAAATTTTTGAAAAAATTGAAAAAAATTTCAAAAAATGTTCATGGTAAAAAAAATTTCGAAAAATTCCCAAAATTTTCCAAAAATTTTAAAAACGAAATTTCAAAAATTTTGAAAAAAAATAAAAAAATTTTGAAAAATAAATTTCAAAATATTTTCAAAATTTAAAAAAAAAAAAAAATATTTCCAAAATTTTCATAGTAAAAAAAATTCCCGAGATTTTCCTAAAATTCTGCAAAAAAAATTTGAAAAACTTTGAAAAAAAAAATATAAAAAAAAAAAAAAAATTCGGAAAATTTTGAAATAAATTCGGAAAATTTTGAAAAAAAAATTTCAAAATTTTTTAAAAACAAGTTTCAAAAATTTTGAAAAAATATTTCCAAAATTTTGAAAAAAATTTCTAAAATTTTCCAAAAATTTTGAAAAAAAATTTCCAAAATTTCAAAAAAAACAAGTGGGTTAGGCTACAGTCGGGCGCCCGACAGTAAGATACCCTTCTCCCAATTTTCTAAATCCGTTACAAACGTGTAACCACTTTCATAGTTTTAAACAGAGAATTCTGAACAAATACTTCTACTACATATAGCTTACTCGCTCGCACTCAAACAGCGACGTGCGTAAAGAGTAAAGCGACACGACGCAACGTCGACGTCGGCGTCAACTGCTCAAAGCAGCGCGTCGGCTGCTGCTCGTACCGAACATTTGTACTGAAAACGTTGACTTGAATAACTTCTGTGTTATTGGTCCGATCGAATTGTAATTTGGAGAATATGTTATATTGCATTTAGCTTTATACGTACTAAAGCAGAACGTTATGGGTTTAATACTTTGCTTAATAATCGCAAATAACCGATTTGCGGGGGCGGTGGGCGTGGCATCACACATTTGATATAAACTTGATCTGCCTATGGTTTATAGGAACCTTCATGCCAAATTTGGTATCTCTAGCTTTTTTAATAGCTGAGATCTGTTGTCTCATACAGACGGACAGACGGACAGACGGTCAGACGGACAGACAGACGGACATGTCTCAATCGACTCGGCTAGTGATCCTGAGCAAGCATATATATCCTTTATTGGGTCTCCCACGCCTCCTTATGCCTGTTACATACATTTTGCACAAAGTTAGTATACCCTTTTTTGACCATTTTCAATGGTCGAAGGGTATAAAAATTGGAAAAATTTCCAAAAAAAATTTTAAAAACAAAATTTCAAAAATTTTGAAAAAAAAATTTCAAAAATTTTGAAAAAAAAATTCATAAAATTTTAAAAATAATTTCAAAAATTGTGAAAAAAAATTGAAAAAATTTTCCAAAAATTTTGAAAAAAAATTTCCAAAATTTCGAAAAAAAAAAATTGAAAAAATTTTCAAAAATTTTCATATTACAAAAATTTCAGATTCTCAAATTCTCAAAATTTTATAAAAATTTTAAAAAACGAAATTTAAAAAAAAAAATTTCAAAAATTTTAAAAAAAATTTCAAAAATTTTGAAAAAAAAATTTCCAAAATTTTCCAAAAATTTAAAAAAAAACAAGTCGGAAAGGCTACAGTCGAGCGCGCACGACTGTGGTAAACCCGCTACCACCATGCGAAAAAACACGTCTCACAATTTCAAATTTGTTTTGACTTTGAAAAATGCACGTGGTTTCTATTAGATGTTGTCGCATTGCTCTCAGTGCTTTGCAATTAGAACTGATCAGAAGGCTTTTAATTATGAATGTGTAAAAGAGACGCCTATATAATGCTTCACATATTTATTGAGAAATTTAATAATCCAACCAGATTTGTCGTTTATGTTGTACATACCTTGCTGTATGCTGCAAAATATGACTAAATATTCTAAATTTCTTTAAATATAGTAAAAACTTGTGGGCGTGGCATCAAAAATTTGAGATAAACTTTATCTGCCTATGATTTACAGGAACCTTCATGCCAAATTTGGTATCTCTAGCTTTTTTAATAGCTGAGATCTGTTGTCTCATACAGACGGACAGACGGACAGACAGACGGACATGTCTCAATCGACTCGGCTTGTGATCCTGAGCAGGAATATATATACTTTATGGGGTCTGCCACGCCTCCTTATGCCTGTTACATACATTTTGCACAAAGTTAGTATACCCTTTTTTGACCATTTTCAATGGTCGAAGGGTATAAAAAAAGAACAGAAAAATTAAACATAAAATTTTTTACCGACGCGAGGTCTTGAACCATGGACCTCCAAAAAACTCGGCCTATGCAGTCTGCAACTATAACAGCTCTGCCATTAGCGCATTTTGAATATGCTCGGTAAAGTTGCATTCAGCTTGTCGTACAGGCCAAATTAGAAATTATTATTGTGTCTCGTGTGTGTGTGTGTGTGTGTGTAAGACAATACCAACTCACTCCCCTTAAAATTCTGTTTAATAATTTTAACTGCTTGAAAAAAAGCTAACCATCATCCAAAAAAATCAACCACTTGCATCGGGGTTGGGTAGGATTAGAACTCGTGCCCTTCCGCTCGTCAGTCGGCGACCACATCCACGCAGCCACATCACTATCTGTCGACCGATATAAAATTGCAATGATGACAGTGCAATAATTTTGGTACTTATAATTGAAAAACAAGTCGGAAAGGCTACAGTCGAGCGCGCCCGACTGTGGTATACCCGCTACAACTATGCGAAAAAACACGTCTCACAGTCTCAAATTTGTTTGACTTTGAAAGTTGCACCTGGTTCCTATTAGATGTTGTCGCATGGCTTTCAGTGTTTTCCAATTAGGACTCATCAGAGGGCTTTTAATTATGAATGTGTAAAAGAGACGCCTATATAATGCTTCACATATTTATTGAGAAATTTAATAATCCAACCAGATTTGTCAGTTTATGGAGGAGGGTGGGGGCGTGGCTAAAATCCAAAATAAACTTGATCAGCCTGCAGTAATAACACATGTTGTCACCAAATTTGGGAACTCTAGCTCTTATAATAGCTGAGATCCAGGTGTTCACACGGACGGACAGACAGACAGACGGACGGACGGACAGACGGACAGACGGACATGGCTATATCGACTCGGCTGTTGATACTGATTCAGAATATATATACTTTATGGGGTCGGAGATGTCTCCTTCTGCCTGTTACATACATTTTCGGTTCGAACAAAGTTATAATACCCTTCTACTCTATGAGTAGCGGGTATAAAAATTCCCGAGATTTTCCAAAATTTTTGAAAAAAATTGAAAAAATTTCAAAAATGTTCATGGTACAAAAAATTTCGAAAAATTCCCAAAACTTTCCAAAAATTTTAAAAACGAAATTTCAAAAATTTTGAAAATAAAAATAAAAAAATTTTGAAAAAAAAAATTTCAAAATATTTTCAAAATTTAAAAAAAAAATGAAAATATTTCCAAAAATTTTCATAGTAAAAAAAAAATTCCCGAGATTTTCCAAAAATTTTGAAAAAAAAAATAGAAAAACAAAAAAATGTAAAAAATTCCCAAAATTTTTCAAAAATTTTAAAAACAAAATTTCAAAAATTTTGAAAAAAAATTTAAAAAATTTTCCAAAATTTTCCAAAAAAAAAAATTGCAAGATTTCGAAAAAAAATTGAAAAAATTTCCAAAAATTTTCATGGTAAAAAAATTTCGAAAAATTCCCAACATTTTCCAAAACTTTTGAAAAAAAAATTTCAAAAATTTTGACAAAAAAAATATATTCAAAAATTTTGAAAAACAAATTTCAAAAAAATTTAAAAAAAATTCACAAATTTTGAAAAAAAAAATTCCAAAAATTTTCATTGTAAAAAAAACTCCCGAGATTTTTCAATAATTTTGAAAAACTTAAAAATAAAAAAAAAAAAATTTTAAATTTTGAAAAAAAAGTTGAAAAATTTTGAAAAGTAAATTTCAAACATTTGTAAAACAAAATTTCAAAAATTTTGATAAAAAAATTTTTTTAAATTTTCCAAAAATTTTGAAAAAAAACTTCAAAAATTTTGAAAAAAATTCAAAAAACTTCCAAAATTAAAAAAAAAATTGAAAAAATTTTCATAGGAAAAAAAATTTCCCGAGATTTTCCAAAATTTTTGAAAAAAATTGAAAAAAATTTCAAAAAATGTTCATGGTAAAAAAAATTTCGAAAAATTCCCAAAATTTTCCAAAAATTTTAAAAACGAAATTTCAAAAATTTTGAAAAAAAAAATAAAAAAATTTTGAAAAATAAATTTCAAAATATTTTCAAAATTTAAAAAAAAAGAAAATATTTCCAAAATTTTCATAGTAAAAAAAAATTCCCGAGATTTTCCTAAAATTCTGCAAAAAAAAATTTGAAAAACTTTGAAAAAAAAATATAAAAAAAAAAAAAAAAAAAAATTCGGAAAATTTTGAAATAAATTCGGAAAATTTTGAAAAAAAATTTCAAAATTTTTTAAAAACAAGTTTCAAAAATTTTGAAAAAATATTTCCAAAATTTTGAAAAAAATTTCTAAAATTTTCCAAAAATTTTGAAAAAAAAATTTCCAAAATTTCAAAAAAACAAGTGGGTTAGGCTACAGTCGGGCGCCCGACAGTAAGATACCCTTCTCCCAATTTTCTAAATCCGTTACAAACGTGTAACCACTTTCATAGTTTTAAACAGAGAATTCTGAACAAATACTTCTACTACATATAGCTTACTCGCTCGCACTCAAACAGCGACGTGCGTAAAGAGTAAAGCGACACGACGCAACGTCGACGTCGGCGTCAACTGCTCAAAGCAGCGCGTCGGCTGCTGCTCGTACCGAACATTTGTACTGAAAACGTTGACTTGAATAACTTCTGTGTTATTGGTCCGATCGAATTGTAATTTGGAGAATATGTTATATTGCATTTAGCTTTATACGTACTAAAGCAGAACGTTATGGGTTTAATACTTTGCTTAATAATCGCAAATAACCGATTTGCGGGGGCGGTGGGCGTGGCATCACACATTTGATATAAACTTGATCTGCCTATGGTTTATAGGAACCTTCATGCCAAATTTGGTATCTCTAGCTTTTTTAATAGCTGAGATCTGTTGTCTCATACAGACGGACAGACGGACAGACGGTCAGACGGACAGACAGACGGACATGTCTCAATCGACTCGGCTAGTGATCCTGAGCAAGCATATATATCCTTTATTGGGTCTCCCACGCCTCCTTATGCCTGTTACATACATTTTGCACAAAGTTAGTATACCCTTTTTTTGACCATTTTCAATGGTCGAAGGGTATAAAAATTGGAAAAATTTCCAAAAAAAATTTTAAAAACAAAATTTCAAAAATTTTGAAAAAAAATTTCAAAAATTTTGAAAAAAAAATTCATAAAATTTTAAAAATAATTTCAAAAATTGTGAAAAAAAATTGAAAAAATTTTCCAAAAATTTTGAAAAAAAAATTTCCAAAATTTCGAAAAAAAAAAAAATTGAAAAAATTTTCAAAAATTTTCATATTACAAAAATTTCAGATTTTCAAATTCTCAAAATTTTATAAAAATTTTAAAAACGAAATTTAAAAAAAAAATTTCAAAAATTTTAAAAAAAAATTTCAAAAATTTTGAAAAAAAATTTCCAAAATTTTCCAAAAATTTAAAAAAAAACAAGTCGGAAAGGCTACAGTCGAGCGCGCACGACTGTGGTAAACCCGCTACCACCATGCGAAAAAAAACACGTCTCACAATTTCAAATTTGTTTTGACTTTGAAAAATGCACGTGGTTTCTATTAGATGTTGTCGCATTGCTCTCAGTGCTTTGCAATTAGAACTGATCAGAAGGCTTTTAATTATGAATGTGTAAAAAGAGACGCCTATATAATGCTTCACATATTTATTGAGAAATTTAATAATCCAACCAGATTTGTCGTTTATGTTGTACATACCTTGCTGTATGCTGCAAAATATGACTAAATATTCTAAATTTCTTTAAATATAGTAAAAACTTGTGGGCGTGGCATCAAAAATTTGAGATAAACTTTATCTGCCTATGATTTACAGGAACCTTCATGCCAAATTTGGTATCTCTAGCTTTTTTAATAGCTGAGATCTGTTGTCTCATACAGACGGACAGACGGACAGACAGACGGACATGTCTCAATCGACTCGGCTTGTGATCCTGAGCAGGAATATATATACTTTATGGGGTCTGCCACGCCTCCTTATGCCTGTTACATACATTTTGCACAAAGTTAGTATACCCTTTTTTGACCATTTTCAATGGTCGAAGGGTATAAAAAAAGAACAGAAAAATTAAACATAAAATTTTTTACCGACGCGAGGTCTTGAACCATGGACCTCCAAAAAACTCGGCCTATGCAGTCTGCAACTATAACAGCTCTGCCATTAGCGCATTTTGAATATGCTCGGTAAAGTTGCATTCAGCTTGTCGTACAGGCCAAATTAGAAATTATTATTGTGTCTCGTGTGTGTGTGTGTGTGTGTGTAAGACAATACCAACTCACTCCCCTTAAAATTCTGTTTAATAATTTTAACTGCTTGAAAAAAAGCTAACCATCATCCAAAAAAATCAACCACTTGCATCGGGGTTGGGTAGGATTAGAACTCGTGCCCTTCCGCTCGTCAGTCGGCGACCACATCCACGCAGCCACATCACTATCTGTCGACCGATATAAAATTGCAATGATGACAGTGCAATAATTTTGGTACTTATAATTGAAAAACAAGTCGGAAAGGCTACAGTCGAGCGCGCCCGACTGTGGTATACCCGCTACAACTATGCGAAAAAAACACGTCTCACAGTCTCAAATTTGTTTTGACTTTGAAAGTTGCACCTGGTTCCTATTAGATGTTGTCGCATGGCTTTCAGTGTTTTCCAATTAGGACTCATCAGAGGGCTTTTAATTATGAATGTGTAAAAGAGACGCCTATATAATGCTTCACATATTTATTGAGAAATTTAATAATCCAACCAGATTTGTCGTTTATGTCGTACATACATTGCTGTATGCTGCGAAATATGACTAAATACTCTAAATTTCCTTAAATAAAGTAAAAAATTCGTTAACATTGATTTTAAATAAAGATAACGAATATGCAAAAAAAAAGAACAGAAAAATAAAACAAAAAATTTTTTACCGACGCGAGGTCTTGAACCATGGACTCCAAAAAAGTCGGCCTATGCAGTCTGCATCTATAACAGCACTACCATTAGCGCATTTTGAATCTGTTCGGTAAAGTTGCATTATGAGACCATTCAGCTTGTCGTACAGGCCAAAAAGAAATTATTATTGTGTCTCGTGTGTGTGTGTAAGACAATACCAACTCACTCCCCTTAAAATTCTGTTTAATAATTTTAAATATTAGGTCCGCAACTAAGTTCTCGCTGTTTTTTTGTATGCAAATTTTACTTTATTATAAAAAAACTATTAACAATGGATGATTCAAAGTATTGCCCATCGCTAGGCACATCTTTTTTCAATCTTTCTGCTAGAGCTTGAATACCTTAACAGTAAAAGTGTTCGTTTTTTGAGGTTTTCCACGAATCTAGCCATTTTTCGATATCTTCGAATTCGTGGAACTGCTGATCAGCTAGGCCGTGAGCCATCGAAAGAAACAAGTGTTTATCGGAAAGCCTAATATCTAGGGATTATAGCGGGAGGGGTAGTACTACCAATTTAAGCGTTCCCAAGTAGTTTTTACTGATTTCGCTGGTCAACTGGTCGAGTTTTGTGATGAAATAAGATCACTTTATCGGGTGTTTTGGCTTTTTTTTTGCGCAGTGCTCGGCTTAATTGATTGGAAATGGCTTGCTTTATTCTGAAACAAGTTCTTCATGCTATTGGGGCGAATCCTCATGGAGCAACGTCCCCATTTATGCGAAATCGAATGATTTGGGCCTTCCTTCACGTGGACGGTCGGCAACATAAAAATCATCGTCTTTAAAAGGTCGGATCCAATCCCAGCCTATGGTTTCCCTTAAAACAGCATCTCCGTACACTAATTGCAGCCGTCGATGCGTTTGAGCTGCTGTTTTCTTCAAATTGAAGAAGAAAATCATCACTTCCCGCAAATGACGGTTATTTTACATAAAATTAGACCATTTTGAACAAAAAAAAAATATAATGCAAAAACAAAATCCCTAATTTGTTAATGAGGTTTGTTTACCATATGTTTAAGCTTGGTTTATGACGTTTTGGATATGTCAAAATCAATCACCCCTTTTAACTAGAGGCATATACTGACAAACAGCGGGAACTTAGTTGCGCACCTAATACTTGAAAAAAAAGCTAACATCTAAAAATATCAACCACTTGCATCGGGGTTGGGTAGGATTAGAACTCGTGTCCTTACGCTCGACAGTCGGCGACCACATCCACGCAGCCACTGCAGCCATTTGTCGACCGCGATAAAATTGCAATGATGACAGTGCAATAATTGAGGTACACATAATTGAAAAAAAAGTTTTGCCGCCGGAGTTGAACCTGGGATCTTGCATATCCAACATAATAAAACACACAAAAACACGTGGTCACATGGCACTACTATTTCCTTAATATCTTCCACATTTATAGTCCAATCTTACTGAAATTTTCACGAAACGTCCGCAAGATGGTATTTATAACGCATTTATAAAACTGTTGCTGTAAAGCTAATATTGCGGCTGTAATCAATTTTTTTCAGTTTATGGAGGAGGGTGGGGGCGTGGCTAAAATCCAAAATAAACTTGATCAGCCTGCAGTAATAACACATGTTGTCACCAAATTTGGGAACTCTAGCTCTTATAATAGCTGAGATCCAGGTGTTCACACGGACGGACAGACAGACAGACGGACGGACGGACAGACGGACAGACGGACATGGCTATATCGACTCGGCTGTTGATACTGATTCAGAATATATATACTTTATGGGGTCGGAGATGTCTCCTTCTGCCTGTTACATACATTTTCGGTTCGAACAAAGTTATAATACCCTTCTACTCTATGAGTAGCGGGTATAAAAAGCTTGCCGCCGGAGTTGAACCTGGATCTTGCATATCTAACATAATAAAACAGACAAAAGCACGTGGTCACATGGCACTACTATTTCCTTAATATCTTCCACATTTATAGTCCAATCTTACTGAAATTTTCCGGAAACGTCCGCAAGATAGTATTTATAATGTGTTTATAAAACTGTTGCTGTAAATCTAATATTGCGGCTGTAATCAATTTTTTCACTTTATGGAGGCGGATGGGGGCGTGGCTAAAATCAAAAATAAACTTGATCAGCCTGCAGTAATAACACATGTTGTTACCAAATTTGGAAACTCTAGCTCTTATAATAGCTGAGATCCAGGTGTTCACACGGACGGACAGACAGACAGACGGACAGACGGACAGACGGACAGACGGACATGGCTATATCGACTCGGCTGTTGATACTGATTCAGAATATATATACTTTATGGGGTCGGAGATGTCTCCTTCTGCCTGTTACATACATTTTCGGTTCGAACAAAGTTATAATACCCTTCTACTCTATGAGTAGCGGGTATAATTACCAAAATTTCGAAAAAAATGGAAAAATTTCGAAAAAAATATGGAAAAATTTCCAAAAATTTGCATAGTAAAAAAATTTCCATAAATTCCCAACATTTTTAAAAAATTTTGAAAACAAAATTTCAAAAATTTTGAAAAAAAAATTTTAAAAATTTTGAAAAAAAAAAATTTTAAAAATTTTGAAAAAAAAATTGAAAAAAATATCCAAAAATTTGTAATCACAAAAATTTCAAAAGTTCCCAAAATTTTATAAAAATTAAAAAAAATTTTAAAAACTTTAAAAAAAAAATTTTGATGAAAAAATTTTAAAAATTTTGAAAAAAAATTTAAAAAATTTTGACAAAAAAAAATCCAAAATTTACTAAAATTTTGAAAAAAAAAACTTTAAAAAATTTTGAAAAAAAAAAAATTTTCAAAATTTCAAAAAAAAAATTGAATAAATTTCCAAAAAAAAAAAATTAAAAAAAATTTCCAAAAATTTGTTATAACAAAAATTTCAAAAATTCCCAAAATTTTATAAAAATTAAAAAAAAAAATTTAAAAACTTTAAAAAAAATTTTAAAAATTTTGATAAAAAAAATTTTAAAAATTTTAAAAAAGAGTTTCAAAAATTTCGAAAAAAAATTGAATAAATTTCCATAGTAAATAAATTTCCAAAAAAATATTTGAAAAATTTTGCAAAAAAATTCAAAAAAATTTCAAAATTAATATATACCAAAAAATTGCCAAAAATGTGCATAGTTAAAAAATTTTGAAAAATTCCCAAAATTTCCCAAAAATTTCGAAGAAAAAATTTCAAAAATTTTGAAAAAAAAATTCAACAAATTTCCAAAAAATATATATATAATTGTTGGCTATTTCAGATAATGAAACACACGCGCAATGTTGAATTGTGAACGTTTAATGAAGAACTGACTTCAGTAAGAGTACATAAGAATGTGTAGTCAAAGTAGAAGAGATTACAATGTTGCCAGATAGTTGGTATGAAGCTTACAAACAAAAGATACTCGATATTCATCATAATCGATATTCAACACTTCCTCTTAAGCTACATACATTTATTTTAATTTAATCCAAGATATTTAATTAATTCATAATGCTTTTGCTTTCCTAAGCCTTTGGTAAAGATATCAGCAACATTTTCATTAGTTGATACATATTTTAATTCAATTTCTCTCTTACGAAATGATACTTAATATCTATGTGTTTAGTGCGCTTGTGATGTACAGGGTTTTTAGCGATATGCTGCGCACTAATGTTGTCACCTAATAAGACAATTTTATCCTGATCCAAACAGCCAATTTCTTTTAGCAGTCTGCGAAGATAAACGGCTTCTTTGGCAGCAGTTGACAAAGCGATATACTCAGCTTCAGTGCTGCTTTGGGCAACTACGCTTTGTTCTGAAGATGCCCAGGAAAACGCGCTGCCGCCCAACATAAACGCATATCCTGAATACGATTTCCTATCATTCTGATCATTTGCCCAATCAGCATCAGCAAAGCCTTTTACTGAGTCTCCGGTTTTGTGATATGTGATGCTCAGATCCATGGTTCCAGATAAATATCGTAAAATATGCTTGGCTGCAGTTTGGTGCTCGACGTGTTGATTCGTGTTCCGTTGAGATAACTTGCAAACGACGTGCAATATATCAGGTCGGCTCAATACTGCTAAATACATAAGGGAACCTATTAGCGATTGATATTCTGTTGTATTTAGCTTGACGCAATCGTCATCTTGGCAGGAAACTTGAAATCCAGACTCAAGTGGGGTGGACGCAGATCGGCAGTTCTGCATCCCATAAGTGGCTAATAAGGATTCTATGTAATTCGTTTGCGACATGGTTACAGGTCCTCGTTCACCATTTCGCTTAACTTCTATTCCAAGGAAGTATTTTACGGGGCCGCTGTCATGTGTCTCGAACTTGTCAGCAATCTTTCTTTTGATTATATCAATGTCTCTCTCGGTAGGACAAATGATAAATAAGTCATCTACGTAAACTGCAATGTACTTTTGCTCTGTAAGATGTACGTAAAGACACGGCTCGCTTTTACATCTTTTGAAATCTAAACTTATCAAAACCTCATCCAGTGTATTATTCCAGGATCGTCCAGATTGTTTTAGGCCATAGATTGCTTTTTGTAGCTTCAATACTTTCGTTGGGTGATCCTCGTAAGTATGCATTGGAGATGTCCACTTGGTGCATACATAGCTCCTTCTCTGCGGCGATAGCAAATAGCATTCGAATTGTTTCGTAACGTATTACTGGGGAGAATGTTTCCCAGTAATTGACACCAAACTGCTACCCGCATCCTTTGGCAACTAGTCTTGACTTGAATCGCTCGATTTCGCCATCTTTGTTTCGTTTTATACGAAACACCCATTTTGATGCAATGGCCTTTTGTTTAGGAGGTAGGTCCACCATTTCCCATGTCTCGTTCTTTCTTAAAGCATCCATTTCCGTTTGCATCAAATCTTGCCAGTTACGAACATACTGACTGCTCAACGCTTCTGCAACTGATTTCGGTGTTTCAATGTCATCCGCACTATCCAAGTAACAGTACATTGTACTGCTTACGGGGCCTGCCGCGTTGGCCTGTCCGTAGAATTCTTGGTCTTCCTGGTCCATAACGTGCAGAATTTTCCTCCTGTTCCAATGGCTCTTCTGCGTCGTTGGCGCTGACAAACTCTTCCCCTTCTTCGTCTGAGTCACTGCGCTCCGTGTCCTGTATCTCTTGATTTACCGGCTCCGGCTGTAAGACTTCGACAGGTGGCTCGAGACGAATAATGTTTGTCGCAAAATCAATTCTTGTGTTCTGTGCAGCTGACTTAAACTCACCCTCTAAGAATTTTACGTCACGACGTACCACTACTGACCGTTTTTCGGGATCGTAGAGACGATACGCTTTTGTCTCAAATGAATATCCAACGAACATATACTCGCTTCCTTTTGCCTGAAACTTCCCCTTCTTTGGTTTTTCCAGTGCAAAAACGCGTGATCCAAAGGTGCGAAGATGCTTTACAGATGGCCTTCGCCCTTTCCATAACTCAAAGGGAGTCCCTCCGTTGAGAAATTTAGTTGGACATCTATTACGCAAATAAGCTGCGGTTTGCACAGCTTCAGCCCACAGAAATTCCGGTAAATTTGCGTGAATTAGGAGACTTTTTGCCATTTCTATTAACGTGCGATTTGCTCGCTCAGCAATACCATTTTGCTGCGGCGTGTAAGGAACCGTCAATTGTCTTTTAATTCCGCACTTTTCCAAAAATTCGTCAAATTGTTTGTTTTTATATTCGGTGCCGTTGTCACTACGCAATACCTTTATTATACCCGCTACTCATAGAGTAGAAGGGTATTATAACTTTGTTCGAACCGAAAATGTATGTAACAGGCAGAAGGAGACATCTCCGACCCCATAAAGTATATATATTCTGAATCAGTATCAACAGCCGAGTCGATATAGCCATGTCCGTCTGTCCGTCTGTCCGTCTGTCCGTCTGTCCGTCTGTCCGTCTGTCTGTCTGTCCGTCCGTGTGAACACCTGGATCTCAGCTATTATAAGAGCTAGAGTTTCCAAATTTGGTAACAACATGTGTTATTACTGCAGGCTGATCAAGTTTATTTTTGATTTTAGCCACGCCCCCATCCGCCTCCATAAAGTGAAAAAAATTGATTACAGCCGCAATATTAGATTTACAGCAACAGTTTTATAAACACATTATAAATACTATCTTGCGGACGTTTCCGGAAAATTTCAGTAAGATTGGACTATAAATGTGGAAGATATTAAGGAAATAGTAGTGCCATGTGACCACGTGCTTTTGTCTGTTTTATTATGTTAGATATGCAAGATCCAGGTTCAACTCCGGCGGCAAGCTTTTTATACCCGCTACTCATAGAGTAGAAGGGTATTATAACTTTGTTCGAACCGAAAATGTATGTAACAGGCAGAAGGAGACATCTCCGACCCCATAAAGTATATATATTCTGAATCAGTATCAACAGCCGAGTCGATATAGCCATGTCCGTCTGTCCGTCTGTCCGTCCGTCCGTCTGTCTGTCTGTCCGTCCGTGTGAACACCTGGATCTCAGCTATTATAAGAGCTAGAGTTCCCAAATTTGGTGACAACATGTGTTATTACTGCAGGCTGATCAAGTTTATTTTGGATTTTAGCCACGCCCCCCACCCTCCTCCATAAACTGAAAAAAAATTGATTACAGCCGCAATATTAGCTTTACAGCAACAGTTTTATAAATGCGTTATAAATACCATCTTGCGGACGTTTCGTGAAAATTTCAGTAAGATTGGACTATAAATGTGGAAGATATTAAGGAAATAGTAGTGCCATGTGACCACGTGTTTTTGTGTGTTTTATTATGTTGGATATGCAAGATCCCAGGTTCAACTCCGGCGGCAAAACTTTTTTTTTTCAATTATGTGTACCTCAATTATTGCACTGTCATCATTGCAATTTTATCGCGGTCGACAAATGGCTGCAGTGGCTGCGTGGATGTGGTCGCCGACTGTCGAGCGTAAGGACACGAGTTCTAATCCTACCCAACCCCGATGCAAGTGGTTGATATTTTTAGATGTTAGCTTTTTTTCAAGTATTAGGTGCGCAACTAAGTTCTCGCTGTTTGTCAGTATATGCCTCTAGTTAAAAGGGGTGATTGATTTTGACATATCCAAAACGTCATAAACCAAGCTTAAACATATGGTAAACAAACCTCATTAACAAATTAGGGATTTTGTTTTTGCATTATATTTTTTTTTTGTCAAAATGGTCTAATTTTATGTAAAATAACCGTCATTTGCGGGAAGTGATGATTTTCTTCTTCAATTTGAAGAAAACAGCAGCTCAAACGCATCGACGGCTGCAATTAGTGTACGGAGATGCTGTTCTAAGGGAAACCATAGGCTGGGATTGGATCCGACCTTTTAAAGACGATGATTTTTATGTTGCCGACCGTCCACGTGAAGGAAGGCCCAAATCATTCGATTTCGCATAAATGGGGACGTTGCTCCATGAGGATTCGGAAAGGCTACAGTCGAGCGCGCCCGACTGTGGTATACCCGCTACCACTATGCGAAAAAAACACGTCTCACAATTTCAAATTTGTTTTGACTTTGAAAGTTGCACGTGGTTTCTATAAGATGTTGTCGCATTGCTCTCAGTGCTTTGCAATTAGAACTCATCAGAGGGCTTTTAATTATTAATGTGTAAAAGAGACGCCTATATAATGCTTCACATATTTATTGAGAAATTGAATAATCCAACCAGATTTGTCGTTTATGTTGTACATACCTTGCTGTATGCTGCAAAATATGACTAAATATTCTAAATTTCTTTAAATATAGTAAAAACTTCTTTAACATTGATTTTAAATAAAGATAAAGCATATTCAAAAAAAACAAGTCGGAAAGGCTACAGTCGAGCGCGCCCGACTGTGGTATACCCGCTACAACTATGCGAAAAAAACACGTCTCACAGTCTCAAATTTGTTTTGACTTTGAAAGTTGCACCTGGTTCCTATTAGATGTTGTCGCATGGCTTTCAGTGTTTTCCAATTAGGACTCATCAGAGGGCTTTTTAATTATGAATGTGTAAAAAGAGATGCCTATATAATGCTTCACATATTTATTGAGAAATTTAATAATCCAACCAGATTTGTCGTTTATGTCGTACATACATTGCTGTATGCTGCGAAATATGACTAAATACTCTAAATTTCCTTAAATAAAGTAAAAAATTCGTTAACATTGATTTTAAATAAAGATAACGAATATGCAAAAAAAAAAGAACAGAAAAATAAAACAAAAAATTTTTTACCGACGCGAGGTCTTGAACCATGGACTCCAAAAAAGTCGGCCTATGCAGTCTGCATCTATAACAGCACTACCATTAGCGCATTTTGAATCTGTTCGGTAAAGTTGCATTATGAGACCATTCAGCTTGTCGTACAGGCCAAAAATAAATTATTATTGTGTCTCGTGTGTGTGTGTAAGACAATACCAACTCACTCCCCTTAAAATTCTGTTTAATAATTTTAAATATTAGGTCCGCAACTAAGTTCTCGCTGTTTTTTTGTATGCAAATTTTACTTTATTATAAAAAAACTATTAACAATGGATGATTCAAAGTATTGCCCATCGCTAGGCACATCTTTTTTCAATCTTTCTGCTAGAGCTTGAATACCTTAACAGTAAAAGTGTTCGTTTTTTGAGGTTTTCCACGAATCTAGCCATTTTTCGATATCTTCGAATTCGTGGAACTGCTGATCAGCTAGGCCGTGAGCCATCGAAAGAAACAAGTGTTTATCGGAAAGCCTAATATCTAGGGATTATAGCGGGAGGGGTAGTACTACCAATTTAAGCGTTCCCAAGTAGTTTTTACTGATTTCGCTGGTCAACTGGTCGAGTTTTGTGATGAAATAAGATCACTTTATCGGGTGTTTTGGCTTTTTTGCGCAGTGCTCGGCTTAATTGATTGGAAATGGCTTGCTTTATTCTGAAACAAGTTCTTCATGCTATTGGGGCGAATCCTCATGGAGCAACGTCCCCATTTATGCGAAATCGAATGATTTGGGCCTTCCTTCACGTGGACGGTCGGCAACATAAAAATCATCGTCTTTAAAAGGTCGGATCCAATCCCAGCCTATGGTTTCCCTTAGAACAGCATCTCCGTACACTAATTGCAGCCGTCGATGCGTTTGAGCTGCTGTTTTCTTCAAATTGAAGAAGAAAATCATCACTTCCCGCAAATGACGGTTATTTTACATAAAATTAGACCATTTTGAACAAAAAAAAAATATAATGCAAAAACAAAATCCCTAATTTGTTAATGAGGTTTGTTTACCATATGTTTAAGCTTGGTTTATGACGTTTTGGATATGTCAAAATCAATCACCCCTTTTAACTAGAGGCATATACTGACAAACAGCGGGAACTTAGTTGCGCACCTAATACTTGAAAAAAAAGCTAACATCTAAAAATATCAACCACTTGCATCGGGGTTGGGTAGGATTAGAACTCGTGTCCTTACGCTCGACAGTCGGCGACCACATCCACGCAGCCACTGCAGCCATTTGTCGACCGCGATAAAATTGCAATGATGACAGTGCAATAATTGAGGTACACATAATTGAAAAAAAAGTTTTGCCGCCGGAGTTGAACCTGGGATCTTGCATATCCAACATAATAAAACACACAAAAACACGTGGTCACATGGCACTACTATTTCCTTAATATCTTCCACATTTATAGTCCAATCTTACTGAAATTTTCACGAAACGTCCGCAAGATGGTATTTATAACGCATTTATAAAACTGTTGCTGTAAAGCTAATATTGCGGCTGTAATCAATTTTTTTCACTTTATGGAGGCGGATGGGGGCGTGGCTAAAATCAAAAATAAACTTGATCAGCCTGCAGTAATAACACATGTTGTTACCAAATTTGGAAACTCTAGCTCTTATAATAGCTGAGATCCAGGTGTTCACACGGACGGACAGACAGACAGACGGACAGACGGACAGACGGACAGACGGACATGGCTATATCGACTCGGCTGTTGATACTGATTCAGAATATATATACTTTATGGGGTCGGAGATGTCTCCTTCTGCCTGTTACATACATTTTCAGTTCCAACAAAGTTATAATACCCTTCTACTCTATGAGTAGCGGGTATAAAAATTAGACTTTCGGAATATGGCTTCGACATAAAATATATAAAAAGTAGCAGACGCACTTTCTAGAGTAAAGATAGAACAAATATTTTTTGGTGAATCTACACAACATAGTGCTGAAGAGGACAGTAACAATTTGATCGGACTATCAGAGAAAGCTATTAATCAATATAAAAGACAAATCATCTTTACTAAAGGTCCCAATAGTACAGAAATAGAAACTTACTTCAAAAAACAAATTGTACACCTTTCTTATGAAGAAATGACCCTTGAAATAGCCAAACGATATCTACTCGACTATTTCTGTTCAGAAAACAGCGCTCTTTACATCGAAAGCGATGCAGATTTCGAAGTAATTCAAAAAGCATATAAGGAGACAATGAATCCAAGATATACACAGATTTTTCGAAGCCTCATCTTACTAAAAAAACATTCCCACTTACGCAAATTTCAAAGAACTAATTCTAAACACACATGAAAAACTATAATTGACTTCATGTTCATTTAATGTTCTGCTGATGTAACTAACAGGGTGTCCGTCTTGTGATAGAACAGCTCCTAAAGCTACATTGCTGGCATCTGTTGTTAATGTAAATTTCCTCTCGAAGTTCGGTATTTTTAGGATCGGGTCTTCAGAGATTAATCATTTTAACTTTTAATGCTTCTAAATATTCTGAACTGTTTATATCTATTGTTGCTCCTTTCTTAAGGCACTTGGTCAGGGGTTTGGTAATGTCAGAAAAGTTAGGTATACATTTCCTATAATACCCTGTAAGTCCTAAAAAGGCTTTAATTTCTTTAGTTTTTCTTGGTAACGGATATTTTACTATAGCTTTGATTTTATCTTGGTTTGGTTTAATCCCGTCTTTAGTAATAACATGTCCTAAGAAAGTTGTCTCTTGTTTTAAGAACTCACATTTATTTAGTTGTAATTTTAAATTTGCCTGTGATAATTTTACGAAAACAGCCTGTAAGGCTTGAAGATGTTCTTCTTAAGATATGGAGAAAACTATGATGTCGACTAGGTATACTAGACAACATTTATTTAAAAGTGGACGGAGTAAATTATTCATACATCGTTGAAATGTAGCGGGGGCATTTTTAAGCCCAAATGGCATTCGCGTGTACTCGTAGTGTCCATATTTTGTAGAGAAGGCAGTTTTGGCTATTGACTCTGAGTCCATTTCTATTTGATGAAAGCCCTTTGCAAGATCTATTGTTGTGAAATAATTTGACCCCCCTAGTTTTCCTAATATTTCATCTATGTTTGGTATGGGGTATCTGTCGTTTATTGTTATTTCGTTCAATTTCCTATAGTCTAATACAATACGGAGTTTCTGCTGCCCAGAAGCATCTAGCTTTTTAGGTACGACCCAAATGGGGCTACGGTACGGTGAATTACATTCTCGGATAAGACCCTGTTCTAACATGTCTTGGATCTGTTTTTCTACCTCCTTTTCATATGTCTGTTGGAAACTATTGTAAATGGTTAAATCATAAAAAGAATACAATTAACTTTTTATTTATTTTTATTGAGAGTTGGAGGCAGCGAAGGTGCCGCTTCCAACGGTCGGTTGAATCTGATTTTTACATTGTTTTCTTAGGATCTAAGTAAGCCTAAAGCTTATCGCGGAGAGAGACGGTTATGAATATGCTAAACGTTATGCTATATATTATGCTAAATGGTACATATGTAATTATGCTCTCTTAAGCTGGAGCGCTATGTAATAGAATGCAGACACTTGCACATTCTGTTAAATGTTATGCTAAATGTTACATATGTTATTATGCTCTCCTAAGCTTGAGCGCTATGTAACAGAATGCAGACCCGTGCACATTCTGTGAGAGCGCCGATCGACTCTCTTTATGTAAACATTGTAACGGTCACTCTTGGTACAGTAGTTATTCAATATGTATGCATACTACATCTCCCTCCTTTTGAATAATAACGTAATATATGAAGTTATTTCAAAAGATTAATTTTTAATTAACAAAGGAAGATTTTCTTTTCTTTTTGTTTGTTTTTTATACCCTTCGACCATTGAAAATGTATGTGCATAATGTATGTAACAGGCATAAGGAGGCGTGGCAGACCCCATAAAGTATATATATTCTTGCTCAGGATCACTAGCCGAGTCGATTGAGACATGTCCGTCTGTCTGTCCGTCTGTCCGTCCGACCGTCTGTCCGTCTGTATGAGACAACAGATCTCAGCTATTAAAAAAGCTAGAGATACCAAATTTGGCATGAAGGTTCCTATAAACCATAGGCAGATCAAGTTTATATCAAATGTGTGATGCCACGCCCACCGCCCCCGCAAATCGGTTATTTGCGATTATTAAGCAAAGTATTAAACCCATAACGTTCTGTTTTAGTACGTATAAAGCTAAATGCAATATAAACATATTCTCCAAATTACAATCCGATCGGACCAATAACACAGAAGTTATTCAAGTCAACGTTTTCAGTACAAATGTTCGGTACGAGCAGCAGCCGACGCGCTGCTTTGAGCAGTTGACGCCGACGTCGACGTTGCGTCGTGTCGCTTTACTCTTTACGCATGTCGCTGTGTGAGTGCGAGCGAGTAAGCTATATGTAGTAGAAGTATTTGTTCAGAATTCTCTGTTTAAAACTATGAAAGTGGTTACACGTTTGTAACGGATTTAGAAAATTGGGAGAAGGGTATCTTACTGTCGGGCGCCCGACTGTAGCCTTAACCACTTGTTTTTTTTGAATATATTGAACTACAAATAATATTTGAATGTAAAGAAGTATAGAAGCGTAGATGAAGTATTTTTGTCTTAGCATGGCCATACTAATTACAATTATAAAATAAACATTTTTTACCTATCCTTATGTACTTTCTGTTCTTTGTTCTTTTTATTTCTAATTACTATGTTATTATTCTTTTCTATTCTAATTACTTCAAATGGTCCTATATACATTGGTTCTAGCTTATGACCTATTTCGTTTTTTATTAAAACGTTATCTCCTACCTTTAGTTTAAAATCGCTAACTTTCTTATCATAATTGTTTTTATACCCTTCGACCATTGAAAATGGTCAAAAAAGGGTATACTAACTTTGTGCAAAATGTATGTAACAGGCATAAGGAGGCGTGACAGACCCCATAAAGTATATATATTCTTGCTCAGGATCACTAGCCGAGTCGATTGAGACATGTCCGTCTGTCTGTCCGTCTGTCCGTCTGTTTGTTTGAGACAACAGATCTCAGCTATTAAAAAAGCTAGAGACACCAAATTTGGTATGAGGGTTCCTATATATTCGGGGCAGGTGAAGTTTATGTCAAATGTTTGGTGCCACGCCCACCGCCCCCGCAAATCGGTAATTTACGATTATTAAGCAAAGTATTAAACTTATATAAACCTGAATGCAATATGAACATATCCTCCAAATTACAATCCGATCGGACTAATAACACAGAAGTTATTCAAGTCAACGTTTTCAGTACAAATGTTCGGTACGGGCAGCAGCTTGCGCGCTGCTTTGAGCAGTTGACGCCGACGTCGACGTTGCGTCGTGTCGCTTTACTCTTTACGCGCGTCGCTGTGTGAGTGCGAGCGAGTAAGCTATATGTAGTAGAAGTATTTGTGCAGAATTCTCTGTTTGAAATTATGAGTGTGGTTACACGTTTGTAACGGATTTAGAAAATTGGGAGAAGGGTATCTTACTGTCGGGCGCCCGACTGTAGCCTTACCTACTTGTTTTGTTTTATTTTGTTGCTTTCTAATAATATGCGTGCCCTCTTGTACGCGTTTTCTAGTCTAAATTTAACTTCTTTAGCGTAGTCATCTACGTTATATAATATATAGGGTCTATATTATCTATGCTACTAAGTTGTTTTGCTAAGTTACTAGTTTAACCAAATACAAGTTCATATGGACAGTAATTATATGTTACGGATGGTGTAGTGTTAAAACAATAAACAAAATATTGTAACCATACGTCCCAATCAGTTTTATCTACTGATATATATGAACGAATATATTCGTTGAAGGTTCTATGACTTTTTTCGACGGTACCTAGTGTCTGGTGGTGATGAGCTGTAGACGTTATGTTGTCTACTTTTAAATATTTGCACAAGTCGGCTAGATTGCTATTTTTATACCCGCTACTCATAGAGTAGAAGGGTATTATAACTTTGTTCGAACCGAAAATGTATGTAACAGGCAGAAGGAGACATCTCCGACCCCATAAAGTATATATATTCTGAATCAGTATCAACAGCCGAGTCGATATAGCCATGTCCGTCTGTCCGTCTGTCCGTCTGTCCGTCTGTCTGTCTGTCCGTCCGTGTGAACACCTAAATCTCAGCTATTATAAGAGCTAGAGTTTCCAAATTTGGTAACAACATGTGTTATTACTGCAGGCTGATCAAGTTTATTTTGGATTTTAGCCACGCCCCCATCCGCCTCCATAAAGTGAAAAAAATTGATTACAGCCGCAATATTAGATTTACAGCAACAGTTTTATAAACACATTATAAATACTATCTTGCGGACGTTTCCGGAAAATTTCAGTAAGATTGGACTATAAATGTGGAAGATATTAAGGAAATAGTAGTGCCATGTGACCACGTGCTTTTGTCTGTTTTATTATGTTAGATATGCAAGATCCAGGTTCAACTCCGGCGGCAAGCTTTTTATACCCGCTACTCATAGAGTAGAAGGGTATTATAACTTTGTTCGAACCGAAAATGTATGTAACAGGCAGAAGGAGACATCTCCGACCCCATAAAGTATATATATTCTGAATCAGTATCAACAGCCGAGTCGATATAGCCATGTCCGTCTGTCCGTCTGTCCGTCTGTCCGTCCGTCCGTCTGTCTGTCTGTCCGTCCGTGTGAACACCTGGATCTCAGCTATTATAAGAGCTAGAGTTCCCAAATTTGGTGACAACATGTGTTATTACTGCAGGCTGATCAAGTTTATTTTGGATTTTAGCCACGCCCCCCACCCTCCTCCATAAACTGAAAAAAATTGATTACAGCCGCAATATTAGCTTTACAGCAACAGTTTTATAAATGCGTTATAAATACCATCTTGCGGACGTTTCGTGAAAATTTCAGTAAGATTGGACTATAAATGTGGAAGATATTAAGGAAATAGTAGTGCCATGTGACCACGTGTTTTTGTGTGTTTTATTATGTTGGATATGCAAGATCCCAGGTTCAACTCCGGCGGCAAAACTTTTTTTTTCAATTATGTGTACCTCAATTATTGCACTGTCATCATTGCAATTTTATCGCGGTCGACAAATGGCTGCAGTGGCTGCGTGGATGTGGTCGCCGACTGTCGAGCGTAAGGACACGAGTTCTAATCCTACCCAACCCCGATGCAAGTGGTTGATATTTTTAGATGTTAGCTTTTTTTTCAAGTATTAGGTGCGCAACTAAGTTCCCGCTGTTTGTCAGTATATGCCTCTAGTTAAAAGGGGTGATTGATTTTGACATATCCAAAACGTCATAAACCAAGCTTAAACATATGGTAAACAAACCTCATTAACAAATTAGGGATTTTGTTTTTGCATTATATTTTTTTTTTTGTTCAAAATGGTCTAATTTTATGTAAAATAACCGTCATTTGCGGGAAGTGATGATTTTCTTCTTCAATTTGAAGAAAACAGCAGCTCAAACGCATCGACGGCTGCAATTAGTGTACGGAGATGCTGTTCTAAGGGAAACCATAGGCTGGGATTGGATCCGACCTTTTAAAGACGATGATTTTTATGTTGCCGACCGTCCACGTGAAGGAAGGCCCAAATCATTCGATTTCGCATAAATGGGGACGTTGCTCCATGAGGATTCGCCCCAATAGCATGAAGAACTTGTTTCAGAATAAAGCAAGCCATTTCCAATCAATTAAGCCGAGCACTGCGCAAAAAAAGCCAAAACACCCGATAAAGTGATCTTATTTCATCACAAAACTCGACCAGTTGACCAGCGAAATCAGTAAAAACTACTTGGGAACGCTTAAATTGGTAGTACTACCCCTCCCGCTATAATCCCTAGATATTAGGCTTTCCGATAAACACTTGTTTCTTTCGATGGCTCACGGCCTAGCTGATCAGCAGTTCCACGAATTCGAAGATATCGAAAAATGGCTAGATTCGTGGAAAACCTCAAAAAACGAACACTTTTACTGTTAAGGTATTCAAGCTCTAGCAGAAAGATTGAAAAAAGATGTGCCTAGCGATGGGCAATACTTTGAATCATCCATTGTTAATAGTTTTTTTTATAATAAAGTAAAATTTGCATACAAAAAAACAGCGAGAACTTAGTTGCGGACCTAATATTTAAAATTATTAAACAGAATTTTAAGGGGAGTGAGTTGGTATTGTCTTACACACACACACGAGACACAATAATAATTTCTTTTTGGCCTGTACGACAAGCTGAATGGTCTCATAATGCAACTTTACCGAACAGATTCAAAATGCGCTAATGGTAGTGCTGTTATAGATGCAGACTGCATAGGCCGACTTTTTGGAGTCCATGGTTCAAGACCTCGCGTCGGTAAAAAATTTTTTGTTTTATTTTTCTGTTCTTTTTTTTTTTGCATATTCGTTATCTTTATTTAAAATCAATGTTAACGAATTTTTTACTTTATTTAAGGAAATTTAGAGTAATTAGTAATATTTCGCAGCATACAGCAATGTATGTACGACATAAACGACAAATCTGGTTGGATTATTAAATTTCTCAATAAATATGTGAAGCATTATATAGGCGTCTCTTTTACACATTCATAATTAAAAGCCCTCTGATGAGTCCTAATTGGAAAACACTGAAAGCCATGCGACAACATCTAATAGGAACCAGGTGCGCTCGACTGCAGCCTTTCCGACTTGTTATATTCTGTTCCCATGTTCGTAATGAACGTCTTCATTGGACCGTACTGCAGAATAAAAGATTCAAATATAGCTTTTGCGACTGTATTTCCATGTTTATTGGGAATTGGTATGGCAACTAAATATTTTGTTAAGTCACAGATTAGAGTGACTGCATATTCATTACCGTTTTCAGATTTAGGTAGTGGACCAATAGTGTCTACTATCACTCTGTCAAAAGCGTAAGTGGGTATCTCTGTTAGTGTAAGGGGTGTTTTTATTGACCATTGAAATTGTCAAAAAAGGGTATACTAACTTTGTGCAAAATGTATATAACAGACATAAGGAGGCATGGCAGACCCCATAAAGTATATATATTCTTGCTCAGGATCACTAGCCGAGTCGATTGAGACATGTCCGTCTGTCTGTCCGTCTGTCCGTCTGTATGAGACAACAGATCTCAGCTATTAAAAAAGCTAGAGACACCAAATTTGGCATGAAGGTTCCTATTAATCATAGGCAATTCAAGTTTCTATCAAATGTTTGATGCCACGCCCACCGCCCCCGCAAATCGGTTATTTGCGATTATTAAACAAAGTATTAAACCCTTAACGTTCTGCTTCGGTATGTATAAAGCTTAATGCAATATGAACATATTCTCCAAATAAAATCCGATCGGACCAATAACACACAAGTCAACGTTTTCAGTACAAATGTTCGGTACGAGCAGCAGCCGACGCGCTGCTTTGAGCACTTGACGCCGACGTCGACGTTGCGTCATGTCGCTTTACTCTTTACGCGCGTCGCTGTGTGAGTGCGAGCGAGTAAGTTATATGTAGTAAAAGAATTTGTGCAGAAATTTCTGTTTCGCATTATGAGTGTGGTTACACGTTTGTAACGGATTTGGAAAATTGGGAGAAGGATATCTTACTGTCGGGCGCCCGACTGTAGCCTTACCAACTTGTTGTATGTGTCGTTGTTTTAGACGTCAGGCATTTTTGACATTTTTATACCCTTCGACCATTGAAAATGGTCAAAAAAGGGTATACTAACTTTGTGCAAAATGTATGTAACAGGCATAAGGAGGCGTGGCAGACCCCATAAAGTATATATATTCTTGCTCAGGATCACTAGCCGAGTCGATTGAGACATGTCCGTCTGTCTGTCCGTCTGTCCGTCTGTCCGTCTGTATGAGACAACAGATCTCAGCTATTAAAAAAGCTAGAGATACCAAATTTGGCATGAAGGTTCCTATAAACCATAGGCAGATCAAGTTTATATCAAATGTGTGATGCCACGCCCACCGCCCCCGCAAATCGGTTATTTGCGATTATTAAGTATTAAACCCATAACGTTCTGTTTTAGTACGTATAAAGCTAAATGCAATATGAACATATCCTCCAAATTACAATCCGATCGGACCAATAACACAGAAGTTATTCAAGTCAACGTTTTCAGTACAAATGTTCGGTACGGGCAGCAGCCGACGCGCTGCTTTGAGCAGTTGACGCCGACGTCGACGTTGCGTCGTGTCGCTTTACTCTTTACGCGCGTCGCTGTGTGAGTGCGAGCGAGTAAGCTATATGTAGTAGAAGTATTTGTGCAGAATTCTCTGTTTGAAATTATGAAAGTGGTTACACGTTTGTAACGGATTTGCGATTATTAAGCAAAGTATTAAATCCATAACGTTCTACTTTGGTATGTATAAAGCTGAAGGCAATGTGAACATATCCTCCAAATTACAATCCGATCGGACCAATAACACAGAAGTTATTCAAGTCAACGTTTTCAGTACAAATGTTCGGTACGGGCAGCAGCCGACGCGCTGCTTTGAGCAGTTGACGCCGACGTCGACGTTGCGTCGTGTCGCTTTACTCTTTACGCGCGTCGCTGTGTGAGTGCGAGCGAGTAAGCTATATGTAGTAGAAGTATTTGTGCAGAATTCTCTGTTTGAAATTATGAGTGTGGTTACACGTTTGTAACGGATTTGGAAAATTGGGAGAAGGGTATCTTACTGTCGGGCGCCCGACTGTAGCCTTACCCACTTGTTTTTATTTTCTCTTTTTCTAGTTCAGTTTTTTTTTTTTTTTTTGATCGTATAGAGTGCTGTATGTGTCATAGGACACCTTGCTATTACAGTTTCAGTTTCTACTATTTTATAATATATTCTATATATTTATAAATAGCCCTCACTCGATTTTGAAATTTAAGTTTCGAAATATATATTATATAAATATTAATAACAAGTGGGTAAGGCTACAGTCGGGCGCCCGACAGTAAGATACCCTTCTCCCAATTTTCCAAATCCGTTACAAACGTGTAACCACACTCATAATTTCAAACAGAGAATTCTGCACAAATACTTCTAGTACATATAGCTTACACGCTCGCACTCACACAGCGACGCGCGTAAAGAGTAAAGCGATACGACGCAACGTCGACGTCGGCGTCAACTGCTCAAAGCAGCGCGTCGGCTGCCGCTCGTACCGAACATTTGTACTGAAAACGTTGACTTTAATAACTTCTGTGTTATTAGTCCGATCGGATTGTAATTTGGAGGATATGTTCATATTGCATTTAGCTTTATACATACCAAAGTAGAACGTTATGGATTTAATACTTTGCTTAATAATCGCAAATAACCGATTTGCGGGGGCGGTGGGCGTGGCATTAAAAAACTGAGATAAACTTTATCTGCCTATGATTTACAGGAACCTTCGTGCCAAATTTGGTATCTCTAGCTTTTTTAATAGCTGAGATCTGTTGTCTCATACAGACGGACAGACGGACAGACGGACAGACGGACAGACAGACGGACATGTCTCAATCGACTCGGCTAGTGATCCTGAGCAGGAATATATATACTTTATGGGGTCTGCCACGCCTCCTTATGCCTGTTACATACATTTTGCACAAAGTTAGTATACCCTTTTTTGACCATTTTCAATGGTCGAAGGGTATAAAAAGTTATTAAGACCCTACATAGTGTATAAACGTAGTCAGTTTGTTCAAACTTCTTTATTTTATTCCCTCAATATATCTAGTCTAAAATTCACATATATAATTTATATTCATATCCATGCCAAGTCAAGGGAGTAATACTATGTATAGAAACTCAAATAACTCACATATGTTTATGTACTCTAAATATACCAAGTAAAGACTAAATTTAGTTACACGTCTGCGTCTCTGTACTATATCCGTTTGTAGCTTATAAAACTTTGCGAAAATACTACATGGATTTCTATACTATAAACATATTATAGTATAATGTGTCTGGGCTGGGCAATTTGGGTATTCTACACACGCGATAAGGTGCAGAAAATAACAAATAACAATATTTATTATTTTATAGGTTTTTATACCCTTCGACCGAAATGGTCAAAAAAGGGTATACTAACTTTGTGCAAAATGTATGTAACAGGCATAAGGAGGCGTGGCAGACCCCATAAAGTATATATATTCTTGCTCAGGATCACTAGTTTTATGTACTCTTTTATATGACGTGTCATATTTTTCCAATAATAATGTCTTTTAATTTTCGCTAGCGTTTTTGTTATGCCTGTATGACCTCCTTGAATTGGAGCGTCATGGTATGTAAACAGTTCAGGCTTGAGTAGCGCTACTCTTAATAGTTTTAATAATTTATTGCCCATTTTTTAAAGGAGTCTATTGAAATTGTTTCAAATATCTTTTCGCTCGTTGCCACTTTGATTTGGCTGATCTCGTGTAAACCGGCTTGTGTTTCAAGCCTTTGGAAGAACTGACCTAAGTCTAGAATTCCATTGGTGTACAGATCACTAACATCAATTCTTGCTATAACTTTATTTCCACGTTTAAATAAACATTTTGATTCAGTTATTCGCAAGGTCACTTTTCGTATTTCGTCATTATTAATGATTTCGTATACGTTGGGCTTAGAAGCGTTAACAAGAGTTTCTTCTCGTTGATTTATATTTGTTTCTGCGCAGAAAGTTTTCTGTTTACTTTGTTGTCTTGTAGTGACTTTTAAGACGTTTGCTGACATATCCTTCAGCTCATTTATAGTAATACGTGACAGTGCATCTGCCACAAAATTGTCTTTTCCCTTAAGATACTCTACAGTAAAATCATATTCTTCTAATTCCAACCTCATGCGTGTCAATTTTGAACTTGGGTTAACCATCGAAAAAAGATATGTTAGTGGTCTGTGATCGGTTTTTACTAGGAAGTGTTTGCCATAGATATATGGTCGAAAATGTACTATTGCCAGTGTATCGCTGCTAACTCTTGTTCTGTTGCGCTCTTATTACTTTCACCCTTTGTGAATGATCTAGATGCGTATGCAACTGGAAGTTGGAGTCCATTATGGCTTTGAGTTAAAACTGCTCCGCATGCTTGCTTACTTGCATCTGTTATTATGCCAAATTCTTTGCTTAAGTCAGGATATTGTAGCAAGGTTGGATTCATTAACGCTTGCTTCAAATAATCGAATGCATTCTGGCATTCTTCTGTCCATTCAAAAGGAACATTCTTTTTACATAAGCTCGTTATGTGCCGTGAATAGTCGGCGAAGTTTTTTATAAAACGTCGATAGTAATTGCAGAATGCAACAAATCTTCTAGCGCTATCTGCATCTGTGGGAATTGGATACTTTTGGGTGACGCCATATTTCTTGTCATCAGACAAGATTCCTTTATCAGTGCATTTATGGCCTAAAAAGGTTACTTCATGCATGAAGAAGGAACATTTTTCTGGGTGTAATTTCAGGTAATACTTCCTATATATGTCAAAGACGTTTGTTAAATTTTTAACCATAAGCAACCAATTACAACCAAGTCGTCCATGTATAGGAAAGCTTGCGAAGGTTCTAAGCCAGAGAATGCTAAAGTCATCATTCGTTGGAATGAATTGTGCGCTATTTTTAAGCCGTATGGCAGTCGCGTGAAGCGATATGAGCCGTTGCTCGTTGAAAATGACGTTATATTTCTGGAATTTTCATCAAGTTATATTTGATGAAAACCAGACATTAAGTCTAGAAATGAGAAATATTTTGCTCTTCCTTCTTGATCGAGTAGTTTTTTTTATTTATTTGACGATAGTCAATTACTAATCGCCATATTTTATTATTAGAATCCGGTAGAGCTTATTTCGGAACAAGTAGCAGTGGGGTGTTGTATTCTGATACAGATGGTTCTACTATTTTGTCTACAATTAGTTTTTGTACTTGGGACTTTATTTCTTCTATGTGGTTTTGAAAATTTGAAATTGGCGGAAAATTTTTTTTTAGCTTTGCCAATACATTTTCCTTTCTGTGTTATCGGATTTAATGACGTTGTAATTTTCTAATGATTCGTATTCTATTTTATCTAGGTTCACCATTTGATTATTTGCTGTTGTATTTAGTAATCGGACAATAGCCATGTTAGCTTTTGCTACCATATTTGCTATAAAAATACCAGGTTGAATTTCTTGATTAGGTATTAATATATCAATATCAGACGGACTTATTGAAATTCAACTGACTACTTCAGATCTTGCTGGTAGAAGAGTTGTGTTATTTCCAGCATTATATGTAATTGGTACATAAATCGGATATTTTAAGTTATTCGGTCTAATTATAAACCAGTCTTGATTTGTTTTGAAGTCAAGTTGGCAATTGTTCTTCTTAATAAAGTCAATGCCTAGTATACCGTCACATGGTATTGGAAATTTAAAATTAACAACGTGAAAATTGTGTGGTATTACGAATTTTCCTGTTTGAATTTCTGTATTGATCATTCCTATGAAGTGTTCGACCTCTTAGGCCTATGCCTTGAATATTTATCTGTTGATTATTATCAACGTTCGTGGATTCTATGACATTTTCTTTTAAAAGTGAAATGTCTGCTCCAGTGTCTATTAGGAATGTCAAGTATTTGTTTGTTTCTACATTTAAAAAATTTGCATATATATTTAGATTGAGATTGATCGAATAAACTAGTTTTGTGTATTTAAAGGTCCTTGTTGGTTTTCTGAAGAGCCTTGTTTAATTCGGACATTGTTGTTATTGTTATTTGTGTTGTTATAACTTCTACCTCGATTGGAATTGTTATTACCGCGGTTACCGCTTCCTCGGTTACCTCGGTTATTGTTCCTGTTCCTGTTGTAATTGTTATAATTGTTAAAATTTCCATTATTGTTTCTGCCTCTATTTGAGTTGCCATTACTGTTGCCTCTATTATGACGACAGAACAATACTGCGTCGCTCTTCCCAGTTGCGTCGGTACAGCTACCAACGAACTTTCAGAAAGCGTCGTTCATTGTGTTGAAAGTACCAGCTTGCATTATAAACTATACTTTCTCTATGGAACAATTTGTGGTCTTAGCCTTGATAGCAATTTGTGTGCTATCTTTATTGGCTAGATCGAGTGGAAGTCCATCATTAATATATGCACTTTCAAGAGCCTTAGTCATATGTTCAACCTCTTTTGTATATTGGTTGGTGTTGAATATCGATAATGATGAATTTCGAGTATCTTTTGTTTGTAAGCTTCATACCAACTATCTGGAAACATTGTAATCTCTTCTACTTTGACTACACATTCTTATGTACACTTACTGAAGTCAGTTCTTCATTAAACGTTCACAATTCAACATTGCGCGTGTGTTTCATTATCTGAAATAACCAACAAAGGTTATGGGCCCAGATCCCTCGTGAATTGTGAAAAAGACTAGAAAACGTCAGAGAATAATTCGCAATGAGTATGTCAATCCAAAACTCGATGACGGGAATTATGACATGTGGAGTTTGTCTATGCGAAGCTTATTAATTACATCGGATTTGTGGAATGTTGTGTGCGAAAAACAAATCAAACCCGAGGAAGCATCGCAGGCGGCGCGATGGGAAACAATTGATCAAAAAGCTTTAGCTAGTTTAATATTGAAAGTTAAGCCCACGCAGTTGATGCACATAAAGTCGTGCACAACATCGGCAGAAGCATGGAAGAAATTGCGCAGCATTCATATGCCGGTGGGACCAATTAGAAAAACTCAGTTGTATCAAAAACTAGTGAGATTGAAAATGCAATCTGGGGATACTGCGTCTCAGTATGTTAATTCGTTTGTAAACATAACTGATAAATTGGCAGAGCTTGCAATAACTTTGGAAGACGAATTGAAGGTTATAATGTTTTTGTCTAGTTTGCCTGATTCTTGGGAAAATTTTGTAGTCGCAATAGAAACACGCGACGAGATGCCGCCATTTGAAACGGTAAAAATCAAATTCCTCGAAGAAGGCGCCAGAAAAGAAGAGAAACTAGAAAAAGCAGAAGCTGTGTACACACACACAAAGCAGAACAACAGTAAGCAGAAGGACAATCGCCAAAAAGACAAAGATAAGTTTAAAGGAAAATGCTACAATAGCCAAAAAACGGGCCATCGCGCGAGTGAATGCAGAAACAAAATTAAAGAAGAGAAAAAAGAAAAGGAGAACGAACAATCGAATTTTTTAATGCATAGCAGTGTTGTTAAAGACAGAAAAAAAATGTGGTGCCTTGACAGTGGCGCTACTTCACATATGTGTTGTGACAAAACTAAATTTTCAAATATAAGTGAAAATAATACCACGATCATGTTAGCAGCAGATAATTCTGTTGAGTCGCCTGGTGTAGGAACTGTGATTTTGCATACTGAAAATCGGCAAATAACAATGAGAGACGTTCTGTATGTCCCATCATTAAACATGAACTTTGTATCGATAAGCAAAGCAGCAAAATACGGTCACCATACGAAATTTGAAAATAACGGAGCAGTAATATGCAACAATAGTGGTGAAATTGTGTTACGCGCAAAGCAAGAAAACAATTTATATGTATACGAAAATAAATTTGAACACAATGAATTGCATATCTTTCAAGATTCATCATGGGTATCAATATTTGCATAATCGGTTTGGCCATTTAAATTTAAAAAATTTGAAAGACTTAAGTGAGAAAAAGCTTGTGCATGGATTGAATATTAAAAACGTTAATATTAAAACAAATTGTGACACTTGCAATAAGGCAAAAATATGTGGGTTGCCATTCCCACAAAAGGCGGAGCGAATAACAAAAAGTGTTCTTGAACTAGTTCATAGCGACGTTTGAGGGCCTGTGAATGTCAATTCGATCGCTGGAAATCGATATGTGGTTAGTTTTATCGATGATTACACAAGAAAGAACTTTGTTTACTTTATGTGCACGAAGAATGAAGTGTTTGAAAAATTCAAACTATTCAAAAATTATGTTGAATGTCAAACAAATAAGAAAATAAAGGTATTGCGTAGTGACAACGGCACCGAATATAAAAACAAACAATTTGACGAATTTTTGGAAAAGTGCGGAATTAAAAGACAATTGACGGTTCCTTACACGCCGCAGCAAAATGGTATTGCTGAGCGAGCAAATCGCACGTTAATAGAAATGGCAAAAAGTCTCCTAATTCACGCAAATTTACCGGAATTTCTGTGGGCTGAAGCTGTGCAAACCGCAGCTTATTTGCGTAATAGATGTCCAACTAAAGTTCTCAACGGAGGGACTCCCTTTGAGTTATGGAAAGGGCGAAGGCCATCTGTAAAGCATCTTCGCACCTTTGGATCACGCGTTTTTGCACTGGAAAAACCAAAGAAGGGGAAGTTTCAGGCAAAAGGAAGCGAGTATGTGTTCGTTGGATATTCATTTGAGACAAAAGCGTATCGTCTCTACGATCCCGAAAAACGGTCAGTAGTGGTACGTCGTGACGTAAAATTCTTAGAGGGTGAGTTTAAGTCAGCTGCACAGAACACAAAAATTGATTTTGCGACAAACATTATTCGTATCGAGCCACCTATCGAAGTCTTACAGCCGGAGCCGGTAAATCAAGAGATACAGGACACGGAGCGCAGTGACTCAGACGAAGAAGGGGAAGAGTTTGTCAGCGCCAACAAAGCACAAGAGCCATTGGAACAGGAGGAAAATTCTGCACGTTATGGACCAGGAAGACCAAGAATTCTACGGACAGGCCAACGCGGCAGGCCCCGTAAGCAGTACAATGTACAAAGTTACCTGGATAGTTCGGATGACATTGAAACACCGAAATCAGTTGCAGAAGCGTTGAGCAGTCAGTATGTTCGTAACTGGCAAGATTCGATGCAAACGGAAATGGATGCTTTAAGAAAGAACGAGACATGGGAAATGGTGGACCTACCTCCTAAACAAAAGGCCATTGCATCAAAATGGGTGTTTCGTATAAAACGAAACAAAGATGGCGAAATCGAGCGATTCAAGTCTAGACTAGTTGCCAAAGGATGCGGGCAGCAGTTTGGTGTCAATTACTGGGAAACATTCTCTCCAGTAATACGTTACGAAACAATTCGAATGCTATTTGCTATCGCCGCAGAGAAGGAGCTATGCATGCACCAAGTGGACATCTCCAATGCATACTTAAACAGTACTTTGGAAGAAACGGTTTACATGAAGCAGCCGGAGAACTTTGTTGACGAGGATCACCCAACGAAAGTATTGAAGTTGCAAAAAGCAATCTATGGCCTAAAACAATCTGGACGATCCTGGAATAATACACTGGATGAGGTTTTGATAAGTTTAGATTTCAAAAGATGTAAAAGCGAGCCGTGTCTTTACGTACATCTTACAGAGCAAAAGTACATTGCAGTTTACGTAGATTACTTACTTATTATTTGTCCTACCGAGAAAGACATTGATATAATCAAAAGAAAGATTGCTGACAAGTTCGAGACACATGACAGCGGCCCCGTAAAATACTTCCTTGGAATAAAATACTTAAGCGAAATGGTGAACGAGGACCTGTAACCATGTCGCAAACGAAGTACATAGAATCTTTATTAGCCATTTATGGGATGCAGAACTGCCGATCTTCGTCCACCCCACTTTAGCCTGGATTTCAAGTTTCCTGCCAAGATGACGATTGCGCCAAGGTAAATACAACAGAATATCAATCGCTAATAGGTTCCCTTATGTATTTAGCAGTATTGAGCCGACCTGATATATTGCACGCCGTTTGCAAGTTATCTCAAAGGAACACGAATCCTCACGTCGAGCACCAAACTGCAGCCAAGCATATTTTACGATATTTATCTGGAACCATGGATCTGAGCATCACATATCACAAAACCGGAGACTCAGTAAAAGGCTTTGCTGATGCTGATTGGGCAAATGATCAGAATGATAGGAAATCGTATTCAGGATATGCGTTTATGTTGGGCGGCAGCGCGTTTTCCTGGGCATCTTCAGAACAAAGCGTAGTTGCCCAAAGCAGCACTGAAGCTGAGTATATCGCTTTGTCGACTGATGCCAAAGAAGCCGTTTATCTTCGCAGACTGCTAAAAGAAATTGGCTGTTTAGATCAGGATAAAATTGTCTTATTAGGTGACAACATTAGTGCGCAGCATATCGCTAAAAACCCTGTACATCACAAGCGCACTAAACACATAGATATTAAGTATCATTTCGTAAGAGAAAGAGTCGAAAGTAAAGAACTTGAATTAAAATATGTATCAACTAATGAAAATGTTGCTGATATCTTTACAAAAGCATTATGAATTAATTAAATATCTTGGATTAAATTAAAATAAATGTATGTAGCTTAAGAGGAAGTGTTGAATATCGATAATGATGAATTTCGAGTATCTTTTGTTTGTAAGCTTCATACCAACTATCTGGCAACATTGTAATCTCTTCTACTTTGACTACACATTCTTATGTACACTTACTGAAGTCAGTTCTTCATTAAACGTTCACAATTCAACGTTGCGCGTGTGTTTCATTATCTGAAATAACCAATAGTTGGCAGTTTTATTCTTTTGTTGAAGGTTCATCAGCTTTGCTGTGATCACTTCCACTGATTCACCCTTTACGTTTCTTCTAAGACTTGAAATTACCTGTGTTTTTATAGTCTCACTGCTTATCATATTTCTCGCTGTGCCTTTTAATTTGGTTTTTAGAACCGAAACAGCTAGAGATTAGTTCTCCTTTAATTAAGTTTATTATATTTAAAGCATCTATAAAACTTATCAAGTTTTCAGCTTTACCATCAAAGTCAGGTATAAGCTTTGATGCTGTATTTAGGAAATCAATAGTTTGCGCCATTGTATTTTCTGTTTTTATATTATCGGACAATTCTTGATCTGTAATTCAGCTAATGTTAATATAGCTGGAATAGTTAAGTTTAACAGATCTTTTTCCTCGATGTCGGTACATTTTTCTTCAAGCTCGGTGTCTTCTAAATCAATTTCTTCTGTTTCTGTTGACTCAGATTGTTCGTCCGCATCAATCGTTTAAGGGGTATTTAGTATTTTTGGAATTGATATTTCCAAACTAAATTTCCTTTTGACTGTTATCAAGTTTAATCGAAGTTTGATTAATAGTCTTGATAGTTTAGACTAGTTTTCTGAATTGATTATTTTCCTATGTTCATATATTAGTTTTCGTGCTTCATTAAAGCAGTCGACTAATATTGACGCATGTTTTTGTATTGTATTTGCCTGTATAGGCCTATTCGGCGATAAGCACTTATAAGACTTATCGAATTGAATTTTTATATTTTTATCAATGTGCAAATTTCATGCCATTCCATTCTTTTGTGGATATGAACTTTTTCTTTAAGATAATGCTAAACTCACCTCTATCATGTTTTTCTCTAATTGCTTTAAGTGTAGCCATACTTTAATTTGATTTTAAAATTTCGCCAATGCTTTAATTAATATATATTTGTTTCGTTTTTGTAATTCATTATATTCAATTTATTTCATTTCTTAAGGTAACAAACTAAATATTGTATTATTTGTTTCAATGTTGTTTGTGCTCTCTTTTTTTATGTGTTAATTTTTATGTTTTTTTTTTTAATTGTTTTTTTTGTGTAATTAATATAATTTTTAAGAACAATTTGCGCATATTTAACAACAATTATTATTAACAGTGTATGTATTACTGTGTATTTGAGCATATATATATTTATACCCTTCGACCATTGAATATGGTCAAAAAGGGTATACTAACTTTGTGCAAAATGTATGTAACAGGCATAAGGAGGCGTGGCAGCCCCATAAAGTATATATATTCTTGCTCAGGATCACTAGCCGAGTCGATTGAGACATGTCCGTCTGTCTGTCCGTCTGTCCGTCTGTATGAGATAACAGATCTCAGCTATTAAAAAAACACTAGCCGGGTCGATTGAGACATGTCCGTCTGTCTGTCCGTCTGTCCGTCTGTATGAGATAACAGATCTCAGCTATTAAAAAAGCTAGGGATACCAAATTTGGCATGAAGGTTCCTATAAATCATAGGCAAATCAAGTTTATATCAAACGTTTGATGCCACGCCCACCGCCCTGCAAATCGGTTATTTGTGATTATTAAGCAAAGTATTAAACCCATAACGTTCTGCTTTGGTATGTATAAAGCTTAATGCAATATGAACATATTCTCCAAATTAAAATCCGATCGGACTAATAACACACAAGTCAACGTTTTCAGTACAAATGTTCGGTACGGGCAGCAGCCGACGCGCTGCTTTGAGCACTTGACGCCGACGTCGACGTTGCGTCGTGTCGCTTTACTCTTTACGCGCGTCGTTGTGTGAGTGCGAGCGAGTAAGCTATATGTACTAGAAGTATTTGTGCAGAATTCTCTATTTGAAATTATGAGTATGGTTACACGTTTGTAACGGATTTAGAAAATTGGGAGAAGGGTATCTTACTGTCGGGCGCCCGACTGTAGCCTTACCCACTTGTTATAGTTCGCTTATTTGTGGTTAAGTTGATTTGGTTTTCACTTAGCTTAGCGGTTATTATTGTGTTGCGCACTTAGCTATTTCGCTTTGTTTTGTGTAACCTTTTGTGGATTTACTACTAAGCGAATTCAAAGGCGTCTTCTTAATATTTGATAAAAATTTTAGTTTTTCACTTTCACTATCACTCTGTGGTTTCGGATATGTTGTTGGTTTACAAATTTTCTTTCTTTTGAACTGATTATACCGATTTACCGATGCGAGATATTGAAGTTGTAGTTCTTTAGCGGATGATACACAGAGAAATGAATATGTTTAATATCGCATCAATAGGTATCATCCTACCGGCTGCGCCACTTACGTAGTTATTAATTTTTGTGAGTCGAATAAATGATCCGGCAATAATAAAGACAAAGATCAACGCTGAAATAACTATAAATCGAAAACACGAACAATTTCGGTGAACGTCTTTATTTTAAAAATGTCAGCTTAAGACTGAATGTACAGAGTTTTGATCGGCTCGAAGTGAGTCGCGAGAAACGGAAATGTCTAGTCAGCATATTTGTGGGGTTTGGTTATTTATATGTGTACAAAAAGAACGGTATGGTTGCACAACAAATCATGCGCTTAAGTGTAAGCAAAAATGTGAATTGGTTTCATGTTTCATGTGTTTATGCATGTGCAAGATTGTATGTGCGGTGCAAGATTGTATGTGCTAAGCTTATGTAAGCGTAATATGTGAAGCATATTATGCTACTGTATACATTATGGGGTCGCTAATGTCATCTTCTGCCTGTTACGCACAATCTGACAAACCTAATTGCAAATCCATGGCCTACAAAGAACAAATTCAATAATATGTTCCCACCGGGAGTCGAACTACGACTTTACTACAACATTAATTACCATAATCCCCGCAAAGATGCCAACTCAATTTCACATAAGCAATTACTCAATTCCGTTGCACGTATGCAACGCTTCACAGATCAAGAGAAAACGTAAACTTGCATAACATCTATGTTTATTTACCGATAAGTTGCACGTAGGCAACGCCTCACAGATCAATAGAAAATGTTAACTAGCATTACATCTTTGTTTGTTAACCGATCGGACTGTAATTTATAGGAAAGGTTCATATCGTATTTATCTATATGTATGCCAAAGCAAAAAGGTGAAACATGAATACTTTGCTTAATAATCGCAAATTACTGATTTACAGGACGCTGGACGTGGTACCAAAAATTTGAAAATACATTTACAGCCTAGAATATACAGGAATCTACATGCCAAATTTTGTGTCTCTAGCTTTCTTGAATACTTTGCTTAATAATCGCAAATTACTGATTTACAGGGCGGTGGACGTGGTACCCAAAATTTGAAAATACATTTACAGCCTAAAATCTACATGTCAAAATTTGTGTCTCTAGCTTTTTTAATAGTTGAGAATCATGCGCTCATACAGACAGACGGACAGGCAGATATGGCTAGGTCGACTTAGCTAGTGATCCTGAGCAAGACTATATATACATTATAGGGTCGCTGATGTCTCCTTCTGCCTGTTATGCACAATCTCATAAACCTAATAGAACCAGATTTTTCTTGCAAATCCGATACAGATCAATAGAAAACGTTAACTTGCAGTACTTCTATGTTTATTAACGGATCAGACTGTAATTTAATGAGAAGGTTCATATCATATTTATCTGTATTTATGCCAAAGCAGAAAGGTGAAACTTGAATACTTTGCTAAAAAATCGCAAATTACTGATTGACAGGGCGGTGGACGTGGTACCTAAAATTTGAAAATACATGACTTCTATGTTTATTAACCGATAAGTTGCACGTAGGCAACGCCTCACAGATCAATAGAAAATGTTAACTAGCATTACATCTTTGTTTGTTAACCGATCGGACTGTAATTTATAGGAAAGGTTCATATCGTATTTATCTATATGTATGCCAAAGCAAAAAGGTGAAACTTGAATACTTTGCTAAAAAATCGCAAATTACTGATTTACAGGGCGGTGGACGTGGTACCTAGAATATACAGGAATCTACATGCCAAATTTTGTGTCTCTAGCTTTCTTAATAGCTGAGAATCATGCGCTCATACAGACAGACGGACAGGCAGACATGGCTAGGTCGACTTAGTTGGTGATCCTGAGCAAGACTTTATATACATTATGTAGTCGCTGATGTCTCCTTCTGCATGTTACGCACAATCTCATAAACCTAATCGAACCAGATTTTTTTTGTAAATCCATATCCAAATAATCAATTCCGTTGTACGTATGGAACGATTCAAATATCAATGAAAAACGTTAACTTGCATAACTTCTATGTTTATTAACCTATACGTTGCACGTATGCAACGCCTCACAGATCAATAGAAAACGTTAACTTGCAAATATGTTTGTTAACAAATCGGAGTGTTATTTATACGAAAAGTTCATATCGCATTTATCTATATGTATGCCAAAGCAGAAAGGTGAAACTTGAATACTTTGCTTAATAATCGCATATTAATGATTTACAGGGCGGTGGATGTGGTACCCAAAATTTGAAAATACATTTACAGCCTAGAATCTACATGCCAAACTTTGTGTCTCTAGCTTTCTTAATAGCTGAGAATCATGCGCTTATATAGAGAGACGGACAGGGAGACATGGCTGAACGACTAAGCTAGTGATCCTGAGCAAGACTATATATATACATTATGAGGTCGCTGATGTCTCCTTCTGCCTGTTACGCACGATCTGACAAACCTAATAGACCAAGATTTTTTTGTAAATCCATATCCAAATAATCAATTCCGTTGCACGTATGCAAGGCTTCAAAGAACAATAGAAAACTTTGACTTGTATGACTTCTAGGTTTAGTAACCAATATGTTGCACGTATGCAACGCTTCAGAGATCAATAGAAAACGATAACTTGCATAACTTCTATGTTTATAAACCTATACGTTGCACGTCTGCAACGCCTCACAGATCAATAGAAAACGTTAACTTGTAAATATGTTTGTTAACAAATCGGACTGTAATTTATACGAAAGGTTCATATCGTATTTATCTATATGTATGCCAAAGCAGAAAGGTGAAACTTGAATACTTTGCTTAATAATCGCAAATTACTGATTTACAGGGCGGTGGACGTGGTACCCAAAATTTGAAAATTCATTTACAGCCTAGAATATAAAGGAATCTTCATGCCAAATTTTGTGTCTTTAGCTTTCTTAATAGTTGAGAATCATGCGCTCATACAGACAGACGGACAGGCAGACATGGCTTGGTTCACTTAGCTAGTGATCCTGAGCAAAACTAAAGATACATTATGGGGTCGCTGATGTCTCCTGCTGCCTGTTATACACAGTCCAACAAACGTAATAGACCAGGATTTTTTTGTCAATCCACGGCCTACAAAGAACAAATTCATATTATTGAATTCCCCACGGGAGTCGAACTACAATCTTAACGATTAATAGTCATGTCATAATATTAATGCTAACGCATTTTACTACAACATTAATTACCCGCAAAGATGCCATCTCAATTTCACATAAGAAAATAATCAATTCCGTTGCACGTATGCAACGCTTCACAGATCAATAGAAAACGTTAACTTTCATAACTTCTATGTTTATTAACCTATACGTTGCACGTATGCAAAGCCGGTGGACGTGATTCCCAAAATTTTAAAATATGTTTACAGCCTAGATTATACAGGAATCTACCTGCCAAATTTTGTGTCTCTAGCTTTCTTAATATCTGAGAATCATGCGCTCATACAGACAGACGGACAGTCAGACATGGCTAGGTCGACTTAGCAAGTAATCCTGAGCAAGACTATATATACATTATGGAGTCTCTGATGACTCCTTCTGCCTGTTACGCACAATCTGACAAACCTAATAGAACCAGATTTTTTTGTATCCATAGCCTATAAAGAACAAATTCAACAATATGTACCCCACGGGAGTCGAACTACAATCTTAACGATTAATAGTCATGTCATAATAATAATGCTAACGCATTTTACTACAACATTAATTACCATATGCATCGCAAAGATGCCATCTCAATTTTACATAAGAAAATACTCAATTCCGTTGCACGTATGCAACGCTTCACAGATCAATAGAAAACGTTAACTTGCATAACTTCTATGTTTATTAATCGATACGTTGCACGTAGTCAACGCCTCACAGATTAATAGAAAATGTTGTAAGGATGTTTTCTCAGGCTGGGGTACATATCTCAGTCTAGTCAGGGTCTTTACAGAAAATTTATAAATACTAGGACTTCTATGACTATAGCAAGAGAGGCTATTAGCACTCGAATATGTACAGGGTATAGGCGATGTGCATGGTCCACATCACGTACGTGTGCTCGCTAACCCCGTGGTAGTGGACTCTACCACCACGCGGTCCTTTTGAGGCTCACGGGCACGTGTCGCGTGTCACGCGTGCCTGGCTGGCGGCCTATCGTGAGGAACGCACGTGGCCGCAGGTGCTTTCACTTGCACTCCCCAAGTCGCTCGTTGGTGTATTCCACCATCCGCAATTAGGTAAAGTGCACGCCCTTCGCGCCTCGCTTGCCAGCTATCGCTCACTCACGACGCCTCTCACGGTCGATCATTGGTCGTACAGAACGCCCGTGACCGCAGGTGTTCTTGCCTGCACCCTCACGAGCCTCTCAGTTGTGTATTGCACCACGCCGCAAACTCCTTAGGGTACACGTTCACACCCACTTGCCAACTAGCGTTTCACGTACGACACTACTCACGATCGGGCTGGCACTGACACTGGACTTTGCACTGTTGATTTTATTTATTGTTATTTTTTTCGGGAGCACTTTGCTGCCGGCTTCGTTGGCTGCTCGGGATTAACTGCCCTTGGCCTAGTTTCGCAACTTGCGTTTTCGCTGCTGCGAACATGTCGCCGCTGCTGCGTACATGTCGCCGCTGCTTGCCTGTCGCCGCTGCCTTCGGCCGATCTTGCCTGGCTGCTGCGGCTCTGCTCGCACTTCGCTGCCTGCACGGCATCGTTCGCTTGCCCAGCGTCGCTGCTGGTCTTTGCACGAACTCTGGGTACCGAGGCACCGTTACTTTGTGTGTGCACTAGCTCTGGGTACGGAGGCACCGTTACTAGTGGAAGTGTTCGATTGTGTGCTAGCTCTGGGTCCCGAAGCACCGTTACTAGGCATGGGTGCCGAGTGTCTGGGGTTTCCTATGTTATGTACCCTGTTTCGCATGTTCTGCCTACGCCTTTGCCTTTGCCTATGCTTCTTCCTCTGTTTCAAGTAACTACTGGGTATGTCGGGCTTAAAGATATCTTATCTCTCTTATTTCTTATATATAAAATTAAGTAATAATATGGCGTCGCTTCAAACGGTGTCGCTCCTTCTCCTCGGGCATTCGTGATTCCGCCCGTATGACAGGAGTTACCTCCTCGTAAAGGGCTCCCGGCAAACGAGGCTCGCGCCCTTGTACGAGGTACGCTGGGCTAAATCAGGTAAATGGGCTGATGTTGATCGCCAAGCTGATCTCGGGGAGGCGTTCATCCCACGTTCGCTGCTGGTCGTCTAGGTACTGTACCACCATGGTCTTCACGGTCCTGTTCACCCTCTCCGTGGGGTTCTGCTGCGGGGTGTACGGCGCGGTGTGGTGCATAGTCATGCCCAGCTGTTTGCAAAACGTGGCGAAGGCTCGGCTCGTGACCTGCGTCCCATTGTCGCAGACTAGCATTTTCGGCACTCCAAACCTGGCCAGAATTCATTCTCGGAACGAGCGCATCAGGTGTACTGCCGTTGCTTTACGCAAGGGCACCAGCTCCACCCACTTCGAAAAGGCGTCGAAGAATACCAGTAACATGGTATTCCAGTGGGTAGAGCGCGGGAGTCGTCCCACGAAATCTGCGCAGAGTACGTCGAATGGTGCATGTACTTGCCGGGTGTACATCTGTCCCGGAGGTTTCAGTTGGTTCTCCCTCAGGTATTCTGGATACTTGTCGGGTTCCCTCTTAATCAACTCCAGCATCCGGGTTGTCCACGCACAGGGTGGGCTCTCCTAAGTGACCTGTTGTAGAGTCTCCAAGGGCTGTCTGGACAAAGCGTCGGCTACGATGTTTTGGTCCCCGCGGCGGTAATGCACGTTGAAGCGGAACTGTTGTAGCTTTAATGCCCAGCGCGCAATCCTTCCAGTAGGGTTCTCGATGCTGTTTAACCACTTCAACGCCAGGTGGTCCGTGACTACGTCGAACTCGTAGCATTCCAAGTAGCATCGCAGCTTCCTTATCGCCCACACAATGGCCAGGCACTCCTTCTCCGTAGTCGATTAGCGGCTTTTGGCTACTGAGAGGTGTCGGACTGCGTATGCGATCTAGTCCGATGGCGCTCGCATCTGTCTGGAGTGGGAAGCGCTCAGCGAAGTCCGGGCAGGCTAAGACTGGCGCTTGCGTGATGACTCGTCTTTATACCTCGAACGCTAGCTGTTGTTCCTCACTCCAAACCCATTGCTGGCCCTTCTTTAACAGCCACGACATGGGTTGTACCAGGGTGGCGAAGTTAGGCACAAATCTCCGGTACCAGGAAGCGATGCCTAAGCATCTCCGTAACTCCCTGACAGTCGTTGGCGGCTGAAGTTCCTTTATCGCGGCGATCTTGCTGGGATGGGTGTGGATTCCACCTTTGCTGACCTGGTGCCCCAGGTAAATGATGCTCTTCTGGAAGAGGCTGCACTTGGCCTTATTCAGGCGTAAGTTCGCGTTCCGAAGCCTCCGGAACACCTGTCGTAGCTTAGCCAGATGCTCTTGGAGGGTGCGTCCTACTACGATGATATCGTCGAGGTACGCAAACGCGTGCGGCTCCATGTCTGGTCCGATGACTCCATCCAAAGCCCGCTGAAATGTAGCCGGGGCCGAATGTAATCCGAACGGCATCACCTTCCAGTGAAAAAGGCCTCTGCCAGGCACTGTAAACGCGGTGTACTCCTTGCTGCTCCGGGCCATAGGTATTTGCCAATATCCGCTCTTCAAGTCCAGCGAAGATATGTACTTCGCGTCCTTGAGTTTCTCCAGGATGTGGTTGATCCGTGGCAACGGGTAGGTGTCCGGAATGGATTTCGCGTTGAGCGGGCGGCTCCGGTCTTCTTCCCAACAAGTACAATCGGTGCACTGTATGGGCTCCTAGATGGCTCGATCCTACCATCTTGCAGAAGCTCATCAACTTGCTCGTTGATGATCTTCTGCATGGCCGGATTCTTCGGGTAGTACCTCTGCTTGATAGGGTACGCATCCCGCATGGTGATGGTGTGCTCCGCAATGGGCGACACCCCCATCAATCCGTCGAACTTGGCTAGCTCGGATTGTAGAAAGGCCTCCACCTGTTCTTCGCCCGTAGCTAACCTTGTTCCAGGTGCCTCGACGCCCCGCAAGGCGGCGTGGCTGGTCATGGGCCGTCTCCCACGGCGTCTTCGCTTGGTCAGGCCACCCGCGATGGCCTAATTCTCCGTGTCTCGTTGATGAATTTCTGCTCGTGCTCCTGTTGGTTTCTCTGTGCTTCGCCGGTGCTTGGTGCCTTGCTGTATCCTCTCGTGCTCTGGGCCACCTAAACGTATTCCTCTGCCGTGCGACGGGACAAATCGGTGGTAAGCCCGTGACCTTATCGTTGTCTTGGACCACCGCGTCCTCCGTCGCTTGGTGGGATGTCCCGAGCGTCGTTGCTGCATCCTCAAGTAAGCTTTTTAGGCGTAACTTTGCTCGACCGCACTTTAGAGCCGCTTCGATACCGCACAGGAAATCCATTCCCAGGATCACGTCGTCCAGAATGACGGGCAGTAACAGCATTGGTACTGTCTTCTCTCTCTCTCCCAGCTGGATCCTCACCCGCAAGGCTCGGGTCACGGCTCGTAATGATCCATCCGCCAGCTTGATCCGGATCAGTGTTGCTCGCTGACGAATCTGCGTGTGGCTCCCGTGTCGATCGTGGCGTCCGTTGTTATTCCCTCGATCCGAATATTCGCGATTACACGTCCACTACCGCACCTCAGAGGTGCTACTCCTGGGAACTGCGGTGCGGAGTCTCCAAATTGTTCCCCATCGGCTGAAGACGCGCAGCATTTTTCGACGTGGGTCGTCGACAACAGTCCACTGTTCGTACACCATGTCGACCGCAGTCCCAACTGAACCACACGCGGCTATTTCGACAGTCCGCCTGTAGATGCCCGGGTTGAGCGCAGTTGTGGCACACGCGCTGTGTTTTGTAGGGAGTGGCTGTCGCTGCTGTGAGGGTCAGTGTTGTTGGTGGTGCGCTGGTCGTCACTGGCGGGTTCGGTGGCTTCGGATTCTCTCTCCGTCGATCAACTTGGCTCGTCGTTTGGCATTGCAGTTCCTTCGTGGTACGTTAGTACGTTCGCTACCGCTTGTGGTAACTGTTGTGGGTCGATGCAGTACAGTGCTGCCTTCTCTTCCTGCTGCTCGATGAATCCCCACGGATATGTAGCGTCGCCGTTGAAAGCTACGCGCCATTTCCGTACTCGATCGGCCAGCTTGTATGGGGCTATCCATCGGTGTCTAGGTTCGCTGGTCCTATTTCCGGCTGGAAGTGCCGCAATGGACGCTGGAACGGGTGGGATGTGTCGGCTAGTAGTACTCCTTTAAGGACTCGCTGCCCGTCTAACTTCCAGACTCGTTATGGGGATGAAGATTTGTGCGTCGTCTTCCATCGGCGCCGGTGAGGTGTCCCGTGAGCATGCTCCAGGCGGTTTCAGCTCCGGTGTAACTGCATTGCCTAAGCTGGCCTCTAGCTCCATAAGTCGTTGCAGCTGTTCCTTCGACAGGTCCTCTTGATTGGAGAAGGCTACCAGACGGCTGGCTCCGCATTTCCTCCACTGTACCGCTCGTGTCCAGTCCGAACTCCTTGAGGATGAGTTGCAGCTCGCTCTTCCTACGGAACGCGATCCAGCGTGTTCCCATGTTGGGCGAGTTCGTTTGTATTGGATTCACCTCAAAAGAAAAATTGCTCGCGAGGTAGGTGTGCCGTGCGTCACTTAGTCTTATTTTCACTTTGCGTTTTGGCAATAGTCTAGTTTACGATCTTGCTTCACTGTTGGGTATTTCGTGGTTTTGTCAGGAAACGATAGGGTATAACTGTTTGTCACCGATGTTGACTACTTGTGGGTCTGGACGCGACCGGCTCCCTCGGTATTCGGTACCGAGTCTTTATACAAGTTGCCTGAGCGATGTCGTCGCTCAGGCTGCGCCGGCGCAGGGAGAAATGGTTAAATTGTCTACGTGGGTCTTTAGTCCACGGAAAGATGTTAAAAAAATGCACAAAACTAAATGTCTAGTAGTCTCTGCTCGGGCGCCATCTGTAAGGATGCTTTCTCAGGCTGGGGTACATATCTCAGTCTAGCCAGGGTCTTTACAGAAAGTTTATAAATACTAGGACTTCTATGACTTTAGCCAGAGAGGCTTTTAGCAGGTCATACCTCACTGGGATATGTACAGGGTAGAGGCGATGTGCATGGTCCACATCACGTATGTGTGCCCGCTTACCACGTGGTAGTGCACTCTACCACCACGCGGTTCTTTTGAGGCTCACGGGCACGTGTCGCGTGTCACGCGTGCCTGGCTGGCGGCCTATCGTGAGGAACGCACGTGGCCGCAGGTGCTTTCGCTTGCACGTCGTCGTCCCTTGCCCACTATGTACCGAGGCACCGTTACTAGTGCAAGTGTGCGACTGTTGCCTGCGCAAGACTATATATACATTATGTGGTCGCTGATGTCTCCTTCAGCCTGTTACGCAAAATCTGACAAACCTAATAGAACCGGATGTTTTTGTAAATCCATAGCCTACAATGAACAAATTCAATGATAGGTTTCCCACGGGAGTCGAACTACAATCTTAACGATTAATAGTCATGTCATAATAATAATGCTAATGCATTTTACTACAACATTAATTACCATATGCCCCGCAAAGATGATATATCAATTTCACATAAGAAATTACTCAATTCCGTTGCACTTATGCAACGCCTCACAGATCAATAGAAAACGTTAACTTGCATTGCATCTATGTTTGTTAACAAATCGGACTGTAATTTATAGGAAAGGTTTATATGGTATTTATCTATATGTATGCCAAAGCAGAAGGGTGAAACTTGAATACTTTGCTTAATAATCGCAAATTACCCAAAATTTGAAAATACATTTACAGCCTAGAATATACAGGAATCAACATGCCAAATTTTGTGTTTCTAGCTCTCTTAATAAATGAGAATAATGCGCTTATACAGACAGACGGACAGGCAGACATGGCTAGGTCGACTTAGCTGGTTATCCTGAGCAAGACTATATATACATTATGTGGTCGCTGATGTCTGCTTCTGCCTGTTACGCACAATCTGACAAACCTAATAGAACCAGATGTTTTTGTAAATCCATAGCCTACAATGAACAAATTCAATGATAGGTTCCCCACGGGAGTCGAACTACAATGTTAACGATTAATAGTCATGTCATAATAATAATGCTAACGCATTTTACTACAACATTAATTACCATATGCCCCGCAAAGATGATATATCAATTTCACATAAGAAATTACTCAATTGCGTTGCACTTATGCAACGCCTCACAGATCAATAGAAAACGTTAACTTGCATTGCATCTATGTTTGTTAACAAATCGGACTGTAATTTATAGGAAAGGTTTATATGGTATTTATCTATATGTATGCCAAAGCAGAAGGGTGAAACTTGAATACTTTGCTTAATAATCGCAAATTACCCAAAATTTGAAAATACATTTACAGCCTAGAATATACAGGAATCTACATGCCAAATTTTGTGTCTCTAGCTTTCTTAATAGCTGAGAATCATGCGCTCATACAGACAGACGGACAGGCAGACATGGCTAGGTCGACTTAGCTGGTGATCCTGAGCATGACTCTATATACATTATGGGGTCGCTGCTGTCTCCTTCTGCCTGTTACGCACAATCTGACAACCCTAATAGAACCAGATGTTTTTGTAAATCCATTGCCTACAAAGAACAAATTTAATGATAGGTTCCCCACGGGAGTCGAACTACAATCTTAACGATTAATAGTCATGTCATGTCATAATAATAATGCTAACGCATTTTACTACAACATTAATTACCATATGCCCCGCAAAGATGCTATCTCAATTTCAAATAAGAAAATACTCAATTCCGTTGCACGTATGCAACGCTTCACATATCAAAAGAAAACGTTAACATGCATAACTTCTATGTTTCTTCACCCATACGTTTTACGTAGGCAACGCCTCACTGGTCAGTAGAAAACGTTAACTTGCATTACATCTATGTTTGTTAACCGATCAGACTGTTATTTATAGGAAAAGTTCATATCGTATTTATCTATATTTATGCCAAAGAAGAAAGGTGAAACTTGAAAACTTTGCTTAATAATCGCAAATTACGGATTTACAGGGCGGTGGACGGGGGAACCAAAATTTGAAAATACATTTACAGCCTAGAATATACAGGAATCTACATACCAAATTTTGTGTTTCTAGCTCTCTTAATAAGTGAGAATAGTGCGCTTATACAGACAGGCAGACATGGCTAGGTCTAAGCTGGTGATCCTGAGCAAGACTATATATACATTATGGCGTTGCTGATGTCTCCTTCTGCCTGTTACGCACAATCTGACAAACCTAATAGCACCAGATTTTTTTGTAAGTCCATAGCCTACAATGAACAAATTCAATAATATGTTCCCCACGGGAATCGAACTACAATCTTAACGATTAGTAGTCATGTCATAATAATAAATCTAACGCATTTACTACAACATTAATTACCATATGCCCCGCAAAGATGCTATCTCAATTTCAAATAAGAAAATACTCAATTCCGTTGCAACGCTTCACAGATCAATAGAAAACGTTAACTTGCATTGGTTCTATGTTTGTTAACAAATCGGACTGTAATTTATAGGAAAGGTTCATATGGTATTTATCTATATGTATGCCAAAGCAGAAAGGTGAAACTTGAATACTTTGCTTAATTCAATGATAGGTTCCCCACGGGAGTCGAACTACAATCTTAACGATTAATAGTCATGTCATAATAATAATGCTAACGCATTTTACTACAACATTAATTACCATATGCCCCGCAAAGATGATATATCAATTTCACATAAGAAATTACTCAATTCCGTTGCACTTATGCAACGCCTCACAGATCAATAGAAAACGTTAACTTGCATTGCATCTATGTTTGTTAACAAATCGGACTGTAATTTATAGGAAAGGTTTATATGGTATTTATCTATATGTATGCCAAAGCAGAAGGGTGAAACTTGAATACTTTGCTTAATAATCGCAAATTACCCAAAATTTGAAAATACATTTACAGCTTAGAATATACAGGAATCTACATGCCAAATTTTGTGTCTCTAGCTTTTTAAATAGCTGAGAATCATTCGCTCATACAGACAGACGGACAGGCAGACATGGCTAGGTCGACTTAGCTGGTGATCCTGAGCAAGACTATATATACATTATGTGGTCGCTGATGTCTCCTTCTGCCTGTTACGTACAATCTAACAAACCTTATAGAACCAGATGTTTTTGTAAATCCATAGCCTACAATGAACAAATTCAATGATAGGTTCCCCACGGGAGTCGAACTACAATCTTAACGATTAATAGTCATGTCTTAATAATAATGCTAACGCATTTTACTACAACATTAATTACCATATGCCCCGCAAAGATGCTATCTCAATTTCAAATAAGAAAATACTCAATTCCGTTGCAACGCTTCACAGATCAATAGAAAACGTTAACTTGCATTGGTTCTATGTTTGTTGACAAATCGGACTGTAATTTATAGGAAATGTTCATATGGTATTTATCTATATGTATGCCAAAGCAGAAAGGTGAAACTTGAATACTTTGCTTAATAATCGCAAATTACGGATTTAGAGGGCGGTGGACATGGTACCCAAAATTTGAAAATACATTTACAGTCTAGAATATACAGGAATCTACATGCCAAATTTTGTGTCTCTAGCTTTCTTAATAGCTGAGAATCATGCGTTCATACAGACAGACGGACAGGCAGACATGGCTAGGTCGACTTAGCTGGTGATCCTGAGCAAGACTATATATACATTATGTGGTCGCTGATGTCTCCTTCTGCCTGCTACGCACAATCTGACAAACCTAATAGAACCAGATGTTTTTGTAAATCCATAGCCTACAATGAACAAATTCAATGATAGGTTCCCCACGGGAGTCGAATTACAATCTTAACGATTAATAGCCATGTCACGATTAATAGTAATGCTAACGCATTTTACTACAACATTAATTACCATATGCCCCGCAAAGATGCTATCTCAATTTCACATAATAAAATACTCAACTCCGTTGCACGTATGCAACGCCTCACAGATCAATAGAAAACGCTAACTTGCATTGCATCTTTGTTTTTTCACAAATCGGACTGTAATTTATAGGAAAGGTTCATATGGTATTTATCTATATGTATGCCAAAGTAGAAAGGTGAAACTTGAATACTTTGCTTAATAATCGCAAATTACGGATTTAGAGGGCGGTGGACATGGTACCCAAAATTTGAAAATACATTTACAGTCTAGAATATACAGGAATCTACATGCCAAATTTTGTGTCTCTAGCTTTCTTAATAGCTGAGAATCATGCGCTCATACAGACAGACGGACAGGCAGACATGGCTAGGTCGACTTAGCTGGTGATCCTGAGCAAGACTATATATACATTGTGTGGTCGCTGATGTCTCCTTCTGCCTGCTACGCACAATCTGACAAACCTAATAGAACCAGATGTTTTTGTAAATACATAGCCTACAATGAACAAATTCAATGATAGGTTCCCCACGGGAGTCGAACTACAATCTTAACGATTAATAGCCATGTCATGATTAATAGTAATGCTAACGCATTTTACTACAACATTAATTACCATATGCCCCGCAAAGATGCTATCTCAATTTCACATAATAAAATACTCAACTCCGTTGCACGTATGCAACGCCTCACAGATCAATAGAAAACGCTAACTTGCATTGCATCTTTGTTTGTTCACAAATCGGACTGTAATTTATAGGAAAGGTTCATCTGGTATTTATCTATATATATGCCAAAGCAGAAGGTTGAAGCTTGAATACTTTGCTGAATAATCGCAAATTACCCAAAATTTGAAAATACATTTACAGCCTAGAATATACAGGAATCTACATGCCAAATTTTGTGTCTCTAGCTTTCTTAATAGCTGAGAATCATGCGCTCATACAGACAGACGGACAGGCAGAGATGGCTAGGTCGACTTAGCTGGTGATCCTGAGCAAGACTCTATATACATTATGGGGTCGCTGCTGTCTCCTTCTGCCTGTTACGCACAATCTGACAAACCTAATAGAACCAGATGTTTTTGTAAATCCATTGCCTACAAAAAACAAATTCAATGATAGGTTCCCCACGGGAGTCGAACTACAATCTTAACGATTAATAGTCATGTCTTGATTAATAGTAATGCTAACGCATTTTACTACAACATTAATTACCATATGCCCCGCAAAGATGCTATCTCAATTTCACATAATAAAATACTCAACTCCGTTGCACGTATGCAACGCCTCACAGATCAATAGAAAACGCTAACTTGCATTGCATCTTTGTTTGTTCACAAATCGGACTGTAATTTATAGGAAAGGTTCATCTGGTATTTATCTATATATATGCCAAAGCAGAAAGGTGAAACTTGAATACTTTGCTTAATAATCGCAAATTACTGATTTAGAGGGCGGTGGACGTGGTACCCAAAATTTGAAAATACATTTACAGCCTAGAATATACAGGAATCTACATGTCAATCTTTGTGTCTCTAGCTTTCTTAATAGCTGAGAATCATGCGCTCATACAGACAGACGGACAGGCAGGCATGGCTAGGTCGACCTAGCTGGTGATCCTGAGCAAGACTATATATACATTATGGGGTCGCTGCTGTCTCCTTCTGCCTGTTACGCACAATCTGACAAACCTTATAGAACCAGATGTTTTTGTAAATCCATTGCCTACAAAAAACAAATTCAATGATAGGTTCCCCACGGGAGTCGAACTACAATCTTAGCGATTAATAGTCAAGTCATAATAATAATGCTAACGCATTTTACTATAACATTAATTACCATATGCCCCGCAAGGATGCTATCTCAATTTCACATAAGAAAATACTCAATTCCGTTGCATGTATGCAACGCCTCACAGATCAATAGAAAACGTTAACTTGCATTGCATCTATGTTTGTTCACAAATCGAACTGTAATTTATAGGAAAGGTTCATCTGGTATTTGTCTATATATATGCCAAAGCAGAAAGGTGAAACTTGAATACTTTGCTTAATAATCGCAAACTACTGATTTAGAGGGCGGTGGACGTGGTACCCAAAATTTGAAAATACATTTACAGCCTAGAATATACAGGAATCTACATGCCAATCTTTGTGTCTCTAGCTTTCTTAATAGCTGAGAATCATGCGCTCATACAGACAGACAGACAGGCAGACATGGCTAGGTCGACCTAGCTGGTGATCCTGAGCAAGACTCTATATAAATTATGGGTTCGCTGCTGTCTCCTTCTGCCTGTTACGCACAATCTGACAAACGTAATAGAACCAGATGTTTTTGTAAATCCATTGCCTACAAAGAACAAATTCAGTGATAGGTTCCCCACGGGAGTCGAACTACAATCTTAACGATTAATAGTCATGTCATAATAATAATGCTTACGCATTTTACCACAACATTAATCACCATATACTCCGCAAAGATGCCATCTCAATTTCACAAAAGAAAATATTCAATTCCGTTGCACGTATGCAACGCTTCACAGATCAATAGAAAACGTTAACTTTCATAACTTCTATGTTTATTAACCGATACGTTGCATGAGGCAACTCCTCACAGATCAATAGAAAACGTTAACTTGCATTACATCTATGTTTGTAAACCGATCGGACTGTAATTTATAGAGAAGTTTCATACCGTATTTATCTATATGTATGCCAAAGCAGAAGGTGAAACTTAAATACTTTGCTTAATAATCGCAAATTACTGATTTACAGGAATCTACATGCCAAATTTTGTGTCTCTAGCTTACTTAATAGCTGAGAATCATGCGCTCAGACGCCAGACGGATAGGCAGACATGGCTAGTTCGACTTAGCTAGTGACCCTGAGCAAGACTATATATACATTATGGGGTCGCTGTTGTCTCCTTCTGCCTGTTACGCACAATCCGAAAAACCTAATAGACTAGGGTTTGTTTGTAATCCCATGGCCTACAAAGAACAAATTCAATAATATGTTCCCCACGGGAGTCGAACTAAAATCTGAACGATTAATTGTCATGTCATAATAATAATGCTAACGCATTTTACCACAACATTAATTGCCATATACTCCGCAAAGATGGCATCTCAATTTCACATAAGAAAATAATCTATTCCGTTGCACGTATGCAACGCTTCACAGATCAATAGAAAACGTTAACTTTCATAACTTGTATGTTTGTTAACCGATACGTTGCATGTAGGCAACGCTTCACAGATCAATAGAAAACGTTAACTTTCATAACTTCTATGTTTGTTAACCGATCGGACTGTAATTTACAGGGAAGGTACATATCGTATTTATCTATATGTATGCCAAAGCAGAAGGTGAAACTTAAATACTTTGCTTAATAATCGCAAATTACTGATTTACAGGAATCTACATGCCAAATTTTGTGTCTCTAGCTTACTTAATAGCTGAGAATCATGCGCTCAGACGCCAGACGGACAGGCAGACATGGCTAGTTTGACTTAGCTAGTGACCCTGAGCAAGACTTTATATACATTATGGGGTCGCTGTTGTCTCCTTCTGCCTGTTACGCACAATCCGAAAAACCTAATAGACTAGGGTTTGTTTGTAAACCGTTAACTTTCAGAACTTCTATGTTTGTTAACCGATCGGACTGTAATTTACAGGGAAGGTTCATATCGTATTTATCTATATGTATGCCAAAGCAGAAAGGTGAAACTTAAATACTTTGCTTAATAATCGCAAATTACTGATTTACAGGAATCTACATGCCAAATTTTGTGTCTCTAGCTTACTTAATAGCTGAGAATCATGCGCTCAGACGCCAGACGGACAGGCAGACATGGCTAGTTCGACTTAGCTAGTGACCCTGAGCAAGACTATATATACATTATGGGGTCGCTGTTGTCTCCTTCTGCCTGTTACGCACAATCCGAAAAACCTAATAGACTAGGGTTTGTTTGTAAACCGTTAACTTTCATAACTTCTATATTTGTTAACCGATCGGACTGTAATTTACAGGGAAGGTTCATATCGTATTTATCTATATGTATGCCAAAGCAGAAGGTGAAACTTAAATACTTTGCTTAATAATCGCAAATTACTGATTTACAGGAATCTACATGCCAAATTTTGTGTCTCTAGCTTACTTAATAGCTGAGAATCATGCGCTCAGACGCCAGACGGACAGGCAGACATGGCTAGTTCGACTTAGCTAGTGACCCTGAGCAAGACTTTATATACATTATGGGATCGCTGTTGTCTCCTTCTGCCTGTTACGCACAATCCGAAAAACCTAATAGACTAGGGTTTGTTTGTAAACCGTTAACTTTCATAACTTCTATGTTTGTTAACCGATCGGACTGTAATTTACAGGGAAGGTTCATATCGTATTTATCTATATGTATGCCAAAGCAGAAAGGTGAAACTTAAATACTTTGCTTAATAATCGCAAATTACTGATTTACAGGAATCTACATGCCAAATTTTGTGTCTCTAGCTTACTTAATAGCTGAGAATCATGCGCTCAGACGCCAGGCGGACAGGCAGACATGGCTAGTTCGACTTAGCTAGTGACCCTGAGCAAGACTATATATACATTATGGGGTCGCTGTTGTCTCCTTCTGCCTGTTACGCACAATCCGAAAAACCTAATAGACTAGGGTTTGTTTGTATTCCCATGGCCTACAAAGAACAAATTCAATAATATGTTCCCCACGGGAGTCGAACTACAATCTGAACGATTAATAGTCATGTCATAATAATAATGATAACGCATTTTACCACAACATTAATTGCCATATACTCCGCAAAGATGGCATCTCAATTTCACATAAGAAAATAATCTATTCCGTTGCACGTATGCAACGCTTCACAGATCAATAGAAAACGTTAACTTTCATAACTTGTATGTTTGTTAACCGATCGGACTGTAATTTACTGGGAAGGTTCATATCGTATTTATCTATATGTATGCCAAAGCAGAAAGGTGAAACTTAAATACTTTGCTTAATAATCGCAAATTACTGATTTACAGGAATCTACATGCCAAATTTTGTGTCTCTAGCTTACTTAATAGCTGAGAATCATGCGCTCTGACGCTAGACGGACAGGCAGACATGGCTAGTTCGACTTAGCTAGTGACCCTGAGCAAGACTTTATATACATTATGGGGTCGCTGTTGTCTCCTTCTGCCTGTTACGCACAATCCGAAAAACCTAATAGACTAGGGTTTGTTTGTAAACCGTTAACTTTCATAACTTCTATGTTTGTTAACCGATCGGACTGTAATTTACAGGGAAGGTTCATATCGTATTTATCTATATGTATGCCAAAGCAGAAAGGTGAAACTTAAATACTTTGCTTAATAATCGCAAATTACTGATTTACAGGAATCTACATGCCAAATTTTGTGTCTCTAGCTTACTTAATAGTTGAGAATCATGCGCTCAGACGCCAGACGGACAGGCAGACATGGCTAGTTCGACTTAGCTAGTGACCCTGAGCAAGACTATATATACATTATGGGGTCGCTGTTGTCTCCTTCTGCCTGTTACGCACAATCCGAAAAACCTAATAGACTAGGGTTTGTTTGTAAACCGTTAACTCTCATAACTTCTATGTTTGTTAACCGATCGGACTGTAATTTACTGGGAAGGTTCATATCGTATTTATCTATATGTATGCCAAAGCAGAAAGGTGAAACTTAAATACTTTGCTTAATAATCGCAAATTACTGATTTACAGGAATCTACATGCCAAATTTTGTGTCTCTAGCTTACTTAATAGTTGAGAATCATGCGCTCAGACGCCAGACGGACAGGCAGACATGGCTAGTTCGACTTAGCTAGTGACCCTGAGCAAGACTATATATACATTATGGGGTCGCTGTTGTCTCCTTCTGCCTGTTACGCACAATCCGAAAAACCTAATAGACTAGGGTTTGTTTGTAAACCGTTAACTCTCATAACTTCTATGTTTGTTAACCGATCGGACTGTAATTTACTGGGAAGGTTCATATCGTATTTATCTATATGTATGCCAAAGCAGAAAGGTGAAACTTAAATACTTTGCTTAATAATCGCAAATTACTGATTTACAGGAATCTACATGCCAAATTTTGTGTCTCTAGCTTACTTAATAGCTGAGAATCATGCGCTCAGACGCCAGACGGACAGGCAGACATGGCTAGTTCGACTTAGCTAGTGACCCTGAGCAAGACTATATATACATTATGGGGTCGCTGTTGTCTCCTTCTGCCTGTTACGCACAATCCGAAAAACCTAATAGACTAGGGTTTGTTTGTAAACCGTTAACTTTCATAACTTCTATGTTTGTTAACCGATCGGACTGTAATTTACAGGGAAGGTTCATATCGTATTTATCTATATGTATGCCAAAGCAGAAAGGTGAAACTTAAATACTTTGCTTAATAATCGCAAATTACTGATTTACAGGAATCTACATGCCAAATTTTGTGTCTCTAGCTTACTTAATAGTTGAGAATCATGCGCTCAGACGCCAGACGGACAGGCAGACATGGCTAGTTCGACTTAGCTAGTGACCCTGAGCAAGACTATATATACATTATGGGGTCGCTGTTGTCTCCTTCTGCCTGTTACGCACAATCCGAAAAACCTAATAGACTAGGGTTTGTTTGTAAACCGTTAACTCTCATAACTTCTATGTTTGTTAACCGATCGGACTGTAATTTACTGGGAAGGTTCATATCGTATTTATCTATATGTATGCCAAAGCAGAAAGGTGAAACTTAAATACTTTGCTTAATAATCGCAAATTACTGATTTACAGGAATCTACATGCCAAATTTTGTGTCTCTAGCTTACTTAATAGCTGAGAATCATGCGCTCTGACGCTAGACGGACAGGCAGACATGGCTAGTTCGACTTAGCTAGTGACCCTGAGCAAGACTTTATATACATTATGGGGTCGCTGTTGTCTCCTTCTGCCTGTTACGCACAATCCGAAAAACCTAATAGACTAGGGTTTGTTTGTAAACCGTTAACTCTCATAACTTCTATGTTTGTTAACCGATCGGACTGTAATTTACTGGGAAGGTTCATATCGTATTTATCTATATGTATGCCAAAGCAGAAAGGTGAAACTTAAATACTTTGCTTAATAATCGCAAATTACTGATTTACAGGAATCTACATGCCAAATTTTGTGTCTCTAGCTTACTTAATAGCTGAGAATCATGCGCTCAGACGCCAGACGGACAGGCAGACATGGCTAGTTCGACTTAGCTAGTGACCCTGAGCAAGACTATATATACATTATGGGGTCGCTGTTGTCTCCTTCTGCCTGTTACGCACAATCCGAAAAACCTAATAGACTAGGGTTTGTTTGTAAACCGTTAACTTTCATAACTTCTATGTTTGTTAACCGATCGGACTGTAATTTACAGGGAAGGTTCATATCGTATTTATCTATATGTATGCCAAAGCAGAAAGGTGAAACTTAAATACTTTGCTTAATAATCGCAAATTACTGATTTACAGGAATCTACATGCCAAATTTTGTGTCTCTAGCTTACTTAATAGTTGAGAATCATGCGCTCAGACGCCAGACGGACAGGCAGACATGGCTAGTTCGACTTAGCTAGTGACCCTGAGCAAGACTATATATACATTATGGGGTCGCTGTTGTCTCCTTCTGCCTGTTACGCACAATCCGAAAAACCTAATAGACTAGGGTTTGTCTGTAAACCGTTAACTCTCATAACTTCTATGTTTGTTAACCGATCGGACTGTAATTTACTGGGAAGGTTCATATCGTATTTATCTATATGTATGCCAAAGCAGAAAGGTGAAACTTAAATACTTTGCTTAATAATCGCAAATTACTGATTTACAGGAATCTACATGCCAAATTTTGTGTCTCTAGCTTACTTAATAGTTGAGAATCATGCGCTCAGACGCCAGACGGACAGGCAGACATGGCTAGTTCGACTTAGCTAGTGACCCTGAGCAAGACTATATATACATTATGGGGTCGCTGTTGTCTCCTTCTACCTGTTACGCACAATCCGAAAAACCTAATAGACTAGGGTTTGTTTGTAAACCGTTAACTCTCATAACTTCTATGTTTGTTAACCGATCGGACTGTAATTTACTGGGAAGGTTCATATCGTATTTATCTATATGTATGCCAAAGCAGAAAGGTGAAACTTAAATACTTTGCTTAATAATCGCAAATTACTGATTTACAGGAATCTACATGCCAAATTTTGTGTCTCTAGCTTACTTAATAGCTGAGAATCATGCGCTCAGACGCCAGACGGACAGGCAGACATGGCTAGTTCGACTTAGCTAGTGACCCTGAGCAAGACTATATATACATTATGGGGTCGCTGTTGTCTCCTTCTGCCTGTTACGCACAATCCGAAAAACCTAATAGACTAGGGTTTGTTTGTAAACCGTTAACTCTCATAACTTCTATGTTTGTTAACCGATCGGACTGTAATTTACTGGGAAGGTTCATATCGTATTTATCTATATGTATGCCAAAGCAGAAAGGTGAAACTTAAATACTTTGCTTAATAATCGCAAATTACTGATTTACAGGAATCTACATGCCAAATTTTGTGTCTCTAGCTTACTTAATAGCTGAGAATCATGCGCTCAGACGCCAGACGGACAGGCAGACATGGCTAGTTCGACTTAGCTAGTGACCCTGAGCAAGACTATATATACATTATGGGGTCGCTGTTGTCTCCTTCTGCCTGTTACGCACAATCCGAAAAACCTAATAGACTAGGGTTTGTTTGTAAACCGTTAACTCTCATAACTTCTATGTTTATTAACCGATCGGACTGTAATTTACTGGGAAGGTTCATATCGTATTTATCTATATGTATGCCAAAGCAGAAAGGTGAAACTTAAATACTTTGCTTAATAATCGCAAATTACTGATTTACAGGAATCTACATGCCAAATTTTGTGTCTCTAGCTTACTTAATAGCTGAGAATCAGGCGCTCAGACGCCAGACGGACAGGCAGACATGGCTAGTTCGACTTAGCTAGTGACCCTGAGCAAGACTATATATACATTATGGGGTCGCTGTTGTCTCCTTCTGCCTGTTACGCACAATCCGAAAAACCTAATAGACTAGGGTTTGTTTGTAAACCGTTAACTTTCATAACTTCTATGTTTGTTAACCGATCGGACTGTAATTTACAGGGAAGGTTCATATCGTATTTATCTATATGTATGCCAAAGCAGAAGGTGAAACTTAAATACTTTGCTTAATAATCGCAAATTACTGATTTACAGGAATCTACATGCCAAATTTTGTGTCTCTAGCTTACTTAATAGCTGAGAATCATGCGCTCAGACGCCAGACGGACAGGCAGACATGGCTAGTTCGACTTAGCTAGTGACCCTGAGCAAGACTATATATACATTATGGGATCGCTGTTGTCTCCTTCTGCCTGTTACGCACAATCCGAAAACCTAATAGACTAGGGTTTGTTTGTAAACCGTTAACTTTCATAACTTCTATGTTTGTTAACCGATCGGACTGTAATTTACAGGGAAGGTTCATATCGTATTTATCTATATGTATGCCAAAGCAGAAAGGTAAAACTTAAATTCTTTGCTTAATAATCGCAAATTACTGATTTACAGGAATCTACATGCCAAATTTTGTGTCTCTAGCTTATTTAATAGCTGAGAATCATGCGCTCTGACGCCAGACGGACAGGCAGACATGGCTAGTTCGACTTAGCTAGTGACCCTGAGCAAGACTTTATATACATTATGGGGTCGCTGTTGTCTCCTTCTGCCTGTTACGCACAATCCGAAAAACCTAATAGACTAGGGTTTGTTTGTAAACCGTTAACTTTCAGAACTTCTATGTTTGTTAACCGATCGGACTGTAATTTACAGGGAAGGTTCATATCGTATTTATCTATATGTATGCCAAAGCAGAAAGGTGAAACTTGAATACTTTGCTTAATAATCGCAAATTACTGATTTACAGGAATCTACATGCCAAATTTTGTGTCTCTAGCTTACTTAATAGCTGAGAATCATGCGCTCAGACGCCAGACGGACAGGCAGACATGGCTAGTTCGACTTAGCTAGTGACCCTGAGCAAGACTATATATACATTATGGGGTCGCTGTTGTCTCCTTCTGCCTGTTACGCACAATCCGAAAAACCTAATAGACTAGGGTTTGTTTGTAAACCGTTAACTTTCATAACTTCTATGTTTGTTAACCGATCGGACTGTAATTTACAGGGAAGGTTCATATCGTATTTATCTATATGTATGCCAAAGCAGAAAGGTGAAACTTGAATACTTTGCTTAATAATCGCAAATTACTGATTTACAGGAATCTACATGCCAAATTTTGTATCTCTAGCTTTCTCAATAGCTGAGAATAATGCGCTCATACAGACAGACGGACAGGCAGACATGGCTAGTTCGACTTAGCTAGTGACCCTGAGCAAGACTATATATACATTATGGGGTCGCTGTTGTCTCCTTCTGCCTGTTACGCACAATCCGAAAAACCTAATAGACTAGGGTTTGTTTGTAATCCCATGGGCTACAATGAACAAATTCAATAATATGTTCCCCACGGGAGTCGAACTACAATCTGAACGATTAATAGTCATGTCATAATAATAATGCTAACGCATTTTACCACAACATTAATTGCCATATACTCCGCAAAGATGGCATCTCAATTTCACATAAGAAAATAATCTATTCCGTTGCACGTATGCAACGCTTCACAGATCAATATAAAACGTTAACTTTCATAACATCTATGTTTGTTAACCGATACGTTGCATGTAGGCAACGCCTCACAGATCAATAGAAAACGTTAACTTGCATTGCATCTATGTTTGTTCACAAATCGAACTGTAATTTATAGGAAAGGTTCATCTGGTAATTGTCTATATATATGCCAAAGCAGAAAGGTGAAACTTGAATGCTTTGCTTAATAATCGCAAATTACGGATTTACAGGGCGGTGGACGTGGTACCCAAAATTTGAAAATACATTTACAGCCTAGAATATACAGGAATCTACATGCCAAATTTTGTATCTCTAGCTTTCTCAATAGCTGAGAATAATGCGCTCATACAGACAGACGGACAGGTAGACATGGCTAGGTCGACTTAGCTGGTGATCCTGAGCAAGACTCTATATACATTATGGGGTCGCTGCTGTCTCCTTCTGCCTGTTACGCACAATCCGAAAAACCTAATAGACTAGGGTTTGTTTGTAAACCGTTAACTTTCATAACTTCTATGTTTGTTAACCGATCGGACTGTAATTTACAGGGAAGGTTCATATCGTATTTATCTATATGTATGCCAAAGCAGAAAGGTGAAATTTAAATACTTTGCTTAATAATCGCAAATTACTGATTTACAGGAATCTACATGCCAAATTTTGTGTCTCTAGCTTACTTAATAGTTGAGAATCATGCGCTCAGACGCCAGACGGACAGGCAGACATGGCTAGTTCGACTTAGCTAGTGACCCTGAGCAAGACTATATATACATTATGGGGTCGCTGTTGTCTCCTTCTGCCTGTTACGCACAATCCGAAAAACCTAATAGACTAGGGTTTGTTTGTAAACCGTTAACTTTCATAACTTCTATGTTTGTTAACCGATCGGACTTTAATTTACAGGGAAGGTTCATATCGTATTTATCTATATGTATGCCAAAGCAGAAAAGTGAAACTTAAATACTTTGCTTAATAATCGCAAATTACTGATTTACAGGAATCTACATGCCAAATTTTGTGTCTCTAGCTTACTTAATAGCTGAGAATCATGCGCTCAGACGCCAGACGGACAGGCAGACATGGCTAGTTCGACTTAGCTAGTGACCCTGAGCAAGACTATATATACATTATGGGGTCGCTGTTGTCTCCTTCTGCCTGTTACGCACAATCCGAAAAACCTAATAGACTAGGGTTTGTTTGTAAACCGTTAACTTTCATAACTTCTATGTTTGTTAACCGATCGGACTTTAATTTACAGGGAAGGTTCATATCGTATTTATCTATATGTATGCCAAAGCAGAAAAGTGAAACTTAAATACTTTGCTTAATAATCGCAAATTACTGATTTACAGGAATCTACATGCCAAATTTTGTGTCTCTAGCTTACTTAATAGCTGAGAATCATGCGCTCAGACGCCAGACGGACAGGCAGACATGGCTAGTTCGACTTAGCTAGTGACCCTGAGCAAGACTATATATACATTATGGGGTCGCTGTTGTCTCCTTCTGCCTGTTACGCACAATCCGAAAAACCTAATAGACTAGGGTTTGTTTGTAATCCATTGGCCTACAAAGAACAAATTCAATAATATGTTCCCCACGGGAGTCGAACTACAATCTGAACGATTAATAGTCATGTCATAATAATAATGCTAACGCATTTTACCACAACATTAATTGCCATATACTCCGCAAAGATGGCATCTCAATTTCACATAAGAAAATAATCTATTCCGTTGCACGTATGCAACGCTTCACAGATCAATATAAAACGTTAACTTTCATAACATCTATGTTTGTTAACCGATACGTTGCATGTAGGCAACGCCTCACAGATCAATAGAAAACGTTAACTTGCATTGCATCTATGTTTGTTCACAAATCGAACTGTAATTTATAGGAAAGGTTCATCTGGTTTTTGTCTATATATATGCCAAAGCAGAAAGGTGAAACTTGAATGCTTTGCTTAATAATCGCAAATTACGGATTTACAGGGCGGTGGACGTGGTACCCAAAATTTGAAAATACATTTACAGCCTAGAATATACAGGAATCTACATGCCAAATTTTGTATCTCTAGCTTTCTCAATAGCTGAGAATAATGCGCTCATACAGACAGACGGACAGGTAGACATGGCTAGGTCGACTTATCTGGTGATCCTGAGCAAGACTCTATATACATTATGGGGTCGCTGCTGTCTCCTTCTGCCTGTTACGCACAATCTGACAAACCTAATAGAACCAGATGTTTTTGTAAATCCATTGCCTACAAAAAACAAATTCAATGATAGGTTCCCCACGGGAGTCGAACTACAATCTTAACGATTAATAGTCATGTCATGATTAATAGTAATGCTAACGCATTGTACTACAACATTAATTACCATATGCCCCGCAAAGAAGCCATCTCAATTTCACATAATAAAATACTCAATTCCGTTGCACTTATGCAACGCTTCACAGATCAATAGAAAACGTTAACTTGCATAACCAATATGTTTATTAACTGATACGTTGCACGTAGGCAACGCCTCACAGATCAATAGAAAATGTTAACTTGCATTACATCTATGTTTTTTAATAAATCGGACTGTAATTTATAGGATACGTTCATATGGTATTTATCTATATGTATGCCAAAGTAGAAAGGTGAAACTTGAATTTTGCTTAATAATCGCAAATTACTGATATACAGGGCGGTGGACGTGGTACCCAAAATTTTAAAATACATTTACAGCCTAGAATATACAGGAATCTACATGCCAAATTTTGTGTCTCTAGCTTTCTTAATAGCTGAGAATCATGCGCTCATACAGACAGACGGACAGGCAGACATGGCTAGGTCGACTTAGCTGGTGATTCTGAGCAAGACTCTATATACATTATGGGGTCGCTGCTGTCTCCTTCTGCCTGTTACGCACAATCTGACAAACCTAATAGAACCAGATGTTTTTGTAAATCCATTGCCTACAAAAAACAAATTCAATGATAGGTTCCCCACGGGAGTCGAACTACAATCTTAGCGATTAATAGTCAAGTCATAATAATAATGCTCACGCATTTTACTATAACATTAATTACCATATGCCCCGCAAAGATGGTATCTCAATTTCACATAAGAAAATACTCAATTCCGTTGCATGTATGCAACGCCTCACAGATCAATAGAAAACGTTAACTTGCATTGCATCTATGTTTGTTCACAAATCGAACTGTAATTTATAGGAAAGGTTCATCTGGTATTTGTCTATATATATGCCAAAGCAGAAAGGTGAAACTTGAATACTTTGCTTAATAATCGCAAATTACCCAAAATTTGAAAATACATTTCCAGCCTAGAATATACAGGAATCTACATGCCAAATTTTGTGTCTCTAGCTTTCTTAATAGCTGAGAATCATGCGCTCATACAGACAGACGGACAGGCAGACATGGCTACGTCGACTTAGCTGGTGATCCTGAGCAAGACTCTATATACATTATGGGGTCGCTGCTGTCTCCTTCTGCCTGTTACGCACAATCTGACAAACCTAATAGAACCAGATGTTTTTGTAAATCCATTGCCTACAAAGAACAAATTCAATGATAGGTTCCCCACGGGAGTCGAACTACAATCTTAACGATTAATAGCCATGTCATGATTAATAGTAATGCTAACGCATTTTACTACAACATTAATTACCATATGCCCCGCAAAGATACTATCTCAATTTCACATAATAAAATACTCAACTCCGTTGCACGTATGCAACGCCTCACAGATCAATAGAAAACGCTAACTTGCATTGCATCTTTGTTTTTTCACAAATCGGACTGTAATTTATAGGAAAGGTTTATATGGTATTTATCTATATGTATGCCAAAGTAGAAAGGTGAAACTTGAATTTTGCTTAATAATCGCAAATAACTGACATACAGGGCGGTGGACGTGATACCCAAAATTTTAAAATACATTTACATCTTAGAATATACAGGAATCTACATGCCAAATTTTGTGTCTCTAGCTTTTTAAATAGCTGAGAATCATTCGCTCATACAGACAGACAGACAGGCAGACATGGCTAGGTCGACTTAGCTGGTGATCCTGAGCAAGACTCTATATACATTATGGGGTCGCTGCTGTCTCCTTCTGCCTGTTACGCACAATCTGACAAACCTAATAGAACCAGATGTTTTTGTAAATCCATTGCCTACAAAGAACAAATTCAATGATAGGTTCCCCACGGGAGTCGTACTACAATCTTAACGATTTATAGTCATGTCATAATAATAATGCTTACGCATTTTACCACAACATTAATCACCATATACTCCGCAAAGATGCCATCTCAATTTCACAAAAGAAAATATTCAATTCCGTTGCACGTATGCAAGTCTTCACAGATCAATAGAAAACGTTAACTTTCATAACTTCTATGTTTATTAACCGATACGTTGCATGAGGCAACTCCTCACAGATCAATAGAAAACGTAAACTTGCATTACATCGATGTTTGTAAACCGATCGGACTGTAATTTATAGGGAAGTTTCATACCGTATTTATCTATATGTATGCCAAAGCAGAAAGGTGAAACTTGAAAACTTTGCTTAATAATCGCTAATTACGGATTTACAGGGCGGTGGACGTGGTACCCAAAATTTGAAAATACATTTACAGCCTAGAATATACAGGAATCTACATGCCAAATTTTGTATCTCTAGCTTTTTCAATAGCTGAGAATAATGCGCTAATACAGACAGACGGACAGGTAGACATGGCTAGGTCGACTTAGCTGGTGATCCTGAGCAAGACTCTATATACATTATGGGGTCGCTGCTGTCTCCTTCTGCCTGTTACGCACAATCTGACAAACCTAATAGAACCAGATGTTTTTGTAAATCCATTGCCTACAAAGAACAAATTCAATGATAGGTTCCACACGGGAGTCGAACTACAATCTTAACGATTAATAGCCATGTCATGATTAATAGTAATGCTAACGCATTTTACTACAACATTAATTACCATATGCCCCGCAAAGATGCTATCTCAATTTCACATAATAAAATACTCAACTCCGTTGCACGTATGCAACGCCTCACAGATCAATAGAAAACGCTAACTTGCATTGCATCTTTGTTTGTTCACAAATCGGACTGTAATTTATAGGAAAGGTTCATCTGGTATTTATCTATATATTAACGAATTCAGACCGAGGGTTTAACAAAAAAAATAAAAACACAGTTGTTTTAAGTTTATTAGTTAAACACTTTTTTATTTCTTCCAAAGGAAGAACTAGAGCCTTTGGATTATCTAGGGTTTGATAACAGACTTTTAGTGAGCTATCACGGTTGATAGCGTACTCGGTGCTCGGGAGTAAACTGAAAGTTTACTGAACTAAACTGAACTACTGCTTAGATGCGTGCCTGGGTTTATATAGGCAAAGTGGGTGTTAAGAGTGCAAACTCTTTAAGAGAGTTTGGTTAATTTTGATTCTAATGTTCTCTTTAAGAGAGTTTGGCTGATTTGACTTTAATGTTCTCTCATTGAGAGAGGGAGAGGTTCCCGAAAAATAGAGGTAATTGGAGAATCCTGAGACAAGTGCCTGAGCGGAAACTCGGTTATTTGTTATTTCAGTTGGCTCGCTGTAAACTTTGGGCGGAGACCCGGGTGTTGAAGCTTTATTATTTCAGTTGGCTCGCTATAAACATTGGGGCTAGCCAAGTGATCGAATTGGGGGACAATTATTTGGGTGATGAAGCTTTATTATTTCAGTTGGCTCGCTGTAAACATTGGGGCTAGCCAAGTGATCGAATTGGGGGGCAATTATTTGGGTGATCGGGTTCCAGCAATTATTTGTTATTGTTTTTAGATTTATGATATGTGGGAACCTTTAGATTTATGATCTGTGGGAACCAAAGTTAATCGAAGGGCTCTCGTTCTTTGATTACATATTGTGCTTATACGTTAATGTGTGTATGTGCGTTTTACAATAATGTGCGTGTGTGTGTGGAATTGGGGAGTTTAAAGTGTGGGTGTAGAATGGATATGTCACTTCCCCATCCTTAAGAAAAAGGCCTGTCCTCAGGCAATAACTTTAGGGTACAATACAGGAGTACTTACTGAAGGTACATTATTTTCTGTTTCAGGACTTATGATAGTTTCATTTTCTGGATTTTGATTCTTGAATTTTACAATTAATTTTTGTGGTATAGTTTTATATTTATAAATGAAGTACAATGCTGCGATTATAATTATTATTACTATTGTTGTAACTGTTATTATTTGGAAGATATTATACGAGTAAGTTTGAGTGTGTTCAATTATTTCTTTTGCTTGAATATATTCAAGTGGTTCAAGTTTTGTTACATTATTGTTTACATAAATAGTTTGAGTGTAGTCTAATGAAACAATTAAATGCTTTTATCATGTTATTACCTTATATTATAATTTCTCTATTGATACAATTTTGGTTTAACGTAGTTTTGGGAAGGTTCCAAGTTGTTATTATATTAGGTTCAACATATTTTATTTCAAAATCAGAACGTGTTTTACTGTATCTACATTGTGTTGAGACTTGGTTAAGTATACCTGTTATGCACTTATTTATGACCAAGCTTTGAGAACTTGCTATGAAAGTTTGGTTATTATGCGAAAAATATTTGTCATGTATTGTTTCAGTTAGTATGTTATTATTTTCGTCGGAGTATGGTATTATTTGGAAAATAGGTGTTTTAATTATTTCTCTCGGAATGTGGGATATTATCAAAATTTCGTTAGTGTCAGATTTAAGCCAAGCAGAAGTTTTGATATTAAGAATTTTTTTCAGAATTTACGTGAGTAAGGGAATCATGTTTTAAAAGTTTTGGATTGAAGATACCTAAGCGTGTCAGTTGCATACCAAGTTCTATGTCTTCTATGTATTCGGTGAATTGTTGTAAGTTGAAAATTAGTGAGGCTAACATTTGTTCTCCTTCAAAATTATTGTTTAAATGATTGGTTAATTCTATTCCTTCATTAATGGCTTCTATTACATGGTTGAGTTCGCTTATTTGTACATTGTTTGTGAAAATGTTACCTATTTGTTGTTGTAATTCTTCTTTATCTTCTTGATCTAATATGCCGAATAAGTATTTGTAAATAGTTCCCATAAAATTTGCAAGACCGCGTTTGTTACGCTTTGCAATTCTAATGCCATTCATTTCTCTATTGAGTTTCTCTGTTAGGTACTGAATTTGTGGTAAATTTTCAAAGACTTGTGTTTGTTTGATAAGTTCTTCATAAATAATTTCGGTTTTAGTTAAATTAAGAGATAAGTAATGATATTCATAGTTTATAGGTAAATCAATTGATCCGGTATGAAAGATTAAATAGCCGTTTTTGGCCTGGATAGGGGTTACTTCGAGGTTTTGCGTGCTAATTGTTGATAGTAGGCATAACATGATTATCATGATCGGGAGTAAGCCTGGAATTATCATTATTATATTTACTTTTATTAATTTTCTTTTTCTTTTTAAACTTAGATTTATAATGTATTATCTTTCTACCTCTATTTGTTTCTTCAAAATGTTTATCATCTATTTGTCTTAAGTTTCCTGTCTTTCTGAATGGGTTAGTTGTTTTTGATCTAACCAGAGGAGATTCTCTGAAATTAGTGTCTCTGAATTTACTGTAGTCTTGTCTACTTTCGTTGAGTTTGTCAATTTTGTCTATTTTATTTTGCTGCGTGTTATAGGCAGGGGTTCCTGCATAAATGAAGATGTCTGCTGGTGTTCGACCAGTTGTGTTGTGTTTTGTTTTATGATTGTATACGTAAAGTATTTTTTCGAACTTAGTGAATTGGTTTTCTGGTTCATTCTCGCTTGTTATTATTCTTAGTTTTTCGTTGACAGTCTTATGAAATCTCTCAATATCAGAAATTCCATTTTTACTCGTTGTTATGTTTAGAGTTACTCCTTCTAAATCTAACCAGAGCTTGAGTGCGGTGCACATGAAAGCGGAGTCTTTGTCGGCTTTTATTTCTATGGGTTTACCCATGTCATTGAATATACGTAAAATAGGTCTTTTAGCTTCAAGCCAATCTCTACTATTTACTTCTATCAGGGAGGCGTATTTAGAATAAATGTCAATACATGCTAGGAATTGTTTATTGTTTATTAAATAAAAATCCATGACATACTTGTCTCTGGGGTTGAATGTTTCTGGGGTTGTTTCCAGGGCTAATTTTGTATTTCTATGTTCGGTTTTCGCAATGTTACAGATTTCACATTCATTTATAATGTTTTGGATAAGTTTTTGATAATCGGGGTAATAATAAAGTTCTTTGAACTGAAGAGTGAATTTTTCTATGCCTGGGTGTAATAATTCTTTATGTGCTTTGAGGATAATTTCTTTAAATTGAGCATATGTTTGGATATCTATTAGTTTACTACTGGTTCTCATAGTTTTAGTGAAATTGTCGGGACTTATAATTTAAATATAAGCATTTTGAAAGACTTTAAAGTCGGCTTCATTAGGAAAGTAAATAACTCTTTTTATTAGTGCAGATGTATTCTTTAATTAGGTCTTTGGCAAAGGTGTCGGTCATTTCTTTATAACTAATTTTTATTCTGGTTTTATGAAAGTATCTTATTATTTGGACATCGTCAAAATTGTCTTTTAAGAATTCTAATTGTCTGTTATAATAATTGATGGGTCTTTCGGTTAAGGAAATGTGGCTTTGATTGTCTTCTTGTGCGCTATGCACAGTAGCTGCTGTGGTAATGGAAACTGGGTTATCTTCTCCTAGGAAGTTTTCTTGAATTTGAACTCTGGATAAGGCATCAGCGACATGATTTTCCTTACCAGGTAGGTATTGGATATTATAATCATATTCATTTAACTTTATCTTCCATCTTTGTAATTTTATATTGGGTTCTTTTACGTTACTTAGCCATACAAGTGGCCTATGATCGCTTAATATTTCGAACTTTCTACCGAATAGGTAAGACCTAAAATATTTTGTTGCCCATACTATAGCTAATAGTTCTTTTTCTATTGCTGAGTAATTGAATTCGTGCTCGTTAAGAGTTCTGCTTGCATAGCAAATGGGTTTATGCTCTTGAGATAATACAGCACCTATATCTATATTACTCGCATCTGTTGTTAATGAAAATTTCTTTTCGAAGTTAGGGTATATTAGTATTGGATCGGACGTGATGAGTACTTTTAGTTTTTCGAAAGCGGACATGTAATCTGTATTGATTATTGCTCATTGTTTTAATTTGAGTGTCATTGGTTTTGCTATTTTTGCAAAATTGGGGATGAACTTACGGTAAAATCCGCAGAGTCCAAGAAAAGACTTTATTCCTTTTGTGGTTTTAGAAATGGGAAAATTAACAATTGCGTTTATTTTGTTAGGGTTTGGTTTTATACCGTCTGTTGTGATAATGTGACCAAGAAATTCTGTTTCTTTCTTTAGAAATTCACATTTGTCAAGTTGCAATTTTAAGTTAGCTGATCGTAGCTTTTCGAATACTCTTTTCAATGATATTATGTGTTCCTCTAATGAAGTGGAATAAATGATAATATCAGCTAAGTAAACTAGACAATCCTTGTAGATTAAATCTTCTAGGAGGTTGTTCATGCAACGTTGAAAAGTTGCTGGTGCATTTTTCAGACCAAAGGGCATACGAAGATATTCGTAATGTCCGTGTTTTGTTGAAAATGCTGTTTTGGATATTGATCGCGGGTCCATTTGAATTTGATGGAAACCTTTAGCTAAATCAATAGTTGAGAAGTATTGACAGCGTCCAAGCTTGTCTAATATTTCGTCCATTACAGGAATAGGGAATTTGTCGTCAATGGTTATTTCATTGAGACTGCGATAGTCTATGACTAATCGAAATTTTGGTTTGCCAGAAGCATCGCTTTTCTTTGGGACAATCCAAATTGGAGAACAATAAGGGGATTTAGATTTCCTAATTATATTTTGTTCTATCATTTCGTTAATTTGTTTGTTGACCTCTTGATCAAACGCTTGGGGGTATTTATAAGGTTTTTTATAAATAGGGTCTTCGTGCTTTGTAGGAATAGAATGTTTAATCGTACTTGTGAAGGTCAAATTTTCACCTTCTCTGTACTGAATATCATTGTATTCTAGCAAGACATGCGAAAGTTGTTCCCTTTCTTCTGTATTCAGATGTTCCAATCTGAATACATTGGATTCTCTTAACTCGTCGTCTAAGGCGTAGTTAGAGGGTATTTCTAGAAGGGCTTCTTCTATGGGAGGTGTATTAAGAGGGGTTTCCTCAGTTTTAGAAATCTTGTGATCTTCTAACTTAGATGACTTGGGGTACTCATTGGTGACCTTGGACTCATCTTTTCTTAAGTGGGGTTTCCGCTAAATTTTTAGGAGGGTTTTTTCCTTTTTTGGGGTAAGTAGAGGGGTTTCCTCTGTGTTAGATGACTTAGGGCACTCATTGGTAGCCTTGGACTCATCTGTTTGGGTGTGGTCGTACCACATTTTAAATGGATATCCATTTATATTGACCGTTTGAGTTGAGTAGTTAATTTGAGCATTAGTTGACTCTAAATAATTTCTACCTAGCAGTAAGTCATATTTTTCTGAGAAATTGTGAATAAAGAAAGTTTGTTTAGTAGGACATAGTTTGCTTGAATGCAATGAAACGCTTTGGTTTAATATTATGGTGCCATTTAAAGTGTGGACTTTTACTTTAGAAGGTTTGGTTGGGAAATTAAAAAAATTTTGTTTCATAATATTGATAGATGAACCAGTGTCTACTAGGCATCTAAGGCTAATATTATTCATTTTAATTTTTTAGAATGGGTTTCCTCTTCCTCTGAGTCGCTTTCCGATTCCGACGCTGGTTGAAGAAAATTTTCGCCTGTGTCCATTTTGTGTTGGCCACTAGCACTTTCTCTTTGCCTTTTAACTGGGGGTTTGGTGCATTGCTACCTTGTTGTTGGTGAATAAGCGAATTTTGGGCTATACCTAAATTTAGTTTTTGCTTAAATTCATTGAAATCTTGTGGGCTTGATTCCACTGGTTTGGAACTAGTGCTTGGATAAGATTTATTTGTGGCATGCGTTGCATTGCTCACGAAATTTTGATTTTGTCCTTTACTCTTTGAGTTTTGGGAAGGATTAGAATTATTTTGGGGTTTTGTTCGGTCGTTGTAAGTTACTTCGTATACGCCTTCTTCTTGCGCTACTTGTTTGAGTTTGGATACTGTTGATATATCGGATCTAGCAAGAGTCATAAATAGCCTATCAGGTAACTCTCTCTTGATTACAGTTTTAATTGTAGTGTTTAACGCATTTGTGTAAACTATGGTGTTATTAATATCGTTCTCTAACATGAGTTTGTTTGATATGATAAATGACTTAGTTTCTAGATCTTCGACGAACTTACGGATATTTCCAGGGAAGGGTGTGTTGTAGAGACGTCGTAGCAGCTCCTCACATGGTTTCTGGGTTTTGTACTCATTGATGAGGGCATTCATCAGGTCTGGCCAGCTTCTGGCTCCGGATAGTTGGGATCCACGTTGGGCATCTCCTGCGAGTTGCATCTCGATTGCACTGAAGAACACATGCTTCTGTCTGGGGTCACTTTTTTTATTTATTTATTTATTTATTTAACGTCAACTAAGGCAGTCGACTTGAAATTAGAATTAATTTTTAAGTTTAAATTAAAATTAGTTATAATTAAAATTAAAAAAAGAAAATTATGAATTGAATTTTTTTAAAAAAACAGTATAAATTAATTAAAAATATATTTATATTTTAAAATTTAGGCTGGGAAATATAAAAGAAAACGTTCCAGCAGTTGCTGCAAAGGATTGGGGAAAACCCAGTAAAACCCAATCAGATCGGTAGATTAGTTGTTGTTAGGTGAAAAGGTTAGGTAATTTAAAATAGATAATTTGATAGATGAGAGGGAGGATTCCGTATTGATTATTCTAAAAAGCTTATTGTAATCGGCACAGAGAACTCTAAAAGAATCATGCAAGTTATAGTTATTAGTACAAAAGCTCAAAGAAAGTGGTAAAAAATTTCGTGTAACCCTAGAAGGAACACAAAAGTTTAGTTGGTTAAGCAGGAAAGGAGAGTCGATGTCGTATTTTATTAGTTTTATTATGACCATAACACCTAGCATAATACGACGGTTAGTTAAGGAGGGTAGGTTAATTAGCAGGAGTCTGCTTGAGTATGGTGGTAAATCTACGCTAGAAACCCAGTTAAAGCGACGCAAAGCAAAGAGCAAAAATTGTTTTTGGACAGACTCAATTCTGTCTTGATGGACCTGGTATTGAGGAGACCATACACAGGATCCATATTCCAAAATCGGGCGAACAAGAGAAGTATATAACAATTTTGTCGTATAAGGGTCTTCAAATTCTTTAGCCCATCTTTTAATGAAGCCAAGAGCCCGATACGCCTTATTGATAATGTGTGTTATATGACAATCAAATTTCAACTTATGATCAAAAAGAATTCCAAGATCCATTACCTCAAAAATTCTGTTAAGTGGAAATTGATCAAGGGTATAGTTGATAACGTGAGAATTACTTCTATAAAATGACATGACCTTGCACTTCGAACAGTTTAAATATAGCAAATTACGGCTACATCAAGTAAAAAATGAGTCAATATCGACTTGAAGTGAATTAGCGGTCAGTTCATTGTATGTTAAGCAAAGTTTCACATCATCAGCATACATTAGAATATTAGAATAGTGTAGAACAGAGGGAAGATCATTTATAAATAGGTTAAAGAGTAGAGGCCCAAGATGACTGCCCTGAGGAACACCAGAGGATACAGAGATAGGCTTAGATAGCAAACATTTAAAAAGTACCCTTTGGGACCTACAAGTTAAGTAATTGGAGATCCAAAGGAGCAATGGGTAGGAAAAACCAATAAGATTAAGCTTATGAAGAAGAAGTAAGTGATTTACTGAATCAAATGCTTTGCTGAAGTCTGTGTAGACCACATCAGTTTGCATTTTCTTCTGAAAACCTTTATTAATTATTGAGGTGAATTCCAGAAGATTCGTGGTACTTGTTGGGTATAACTGAAGTACGAACTCGATCCTTTTTATAAAGGCACTGAGCTCTTGAGTATCTCCGCTGAATGCAGGTATTTGTCTTATTTGACCTAATGCCTGATTCAGGTGGGGCTCCGACAATAGTTGGATTTGTTCGGTTGCCATGATTTTGTTGTTTTTGTTTTAGCAGAGTTTTTTTTTTTTTTTTTGTTGATGGTTGTTTTAACACATTTATGGTGGGTTGTTTTTACACTTTTATTGTTCTTTGTATGCAGTAGATTGACTATTGCGTGTCAATCACCGACTTTACGTGAAGTTCTTTGGCGGATAAAACGATTTAATTGTATTACGATGCACTTTTACCTTAGCGCCGATTCGCGTGGTTCAATCACAAAAAGATACGCTTGGTCGTACAAGGATCTTTTATCACTAGATTGATTTTGGTAAACGAGTCGCACAACTTTTTCTTTTTATCCTACCGGCTGCGCCATTAACGAATTCAGACCGATGGTTTAACAAAAAAAAAAAAATAAAAACACACTTGTTTCAAGTTTATTAGTTAAACACTTTTTTATTAAGAACTAGAGCCTTTGGATTATCTAGGGATTGATAACAGACTTTAGTGAGCTATCACGGTTGATAGCGTACTCGGTGCTCGGGAGTAAACTGAAAGTTTACTGAACTAAACTGAACTACTGCTTAGATGCGTGCCTGGGTTTATATAGGCAAAGTGGGTGTTAAGAGAGCAAACTCTTTAAGAGAGTTTGGCTAATTTTGATTCTAATGTTCTCTTTAAGAGAGTTTGGCTGATTTGACTTTAATGTTCTCTCATTGAGAGAGGGAGAGGTTCCCGAAAAATAGAGGTAATTGGAGAATCCTGAGTCAAGTGCCTGAGCGGAAACTCGGGTGATAAAGTTTTGTTATTTCAGTTGGCTCGCTGTAAACTTTGGGCGGAGACCCGGGTGTTGAAGCTTTATTATTTCAGTTGGCTCGCTATAAACATTGGGGCTAGCCAAGTGATCGAATTGGGGGACAATTATTTGGGTGATGAAGCTTTATTATTTCAGTTGGCTCGCTGTAAACATTGGGGCTAGCCAAGTGATCGAATTGGGGGACAATTATTTGGGTGATAGGGTTCCAGCAATTATTTGTTATTGTTTTTAGATTTATGATCTGTGTTAAGCAAAGTTTCACATCATCAGCATACATTAGAATATTAGAATAGTGTAGAACAGAGGGAAGATCATTTATAAATAGGTTAAAGAGTAGAGGCCCAAGATGACTGCCCTGAGGAACACCAGAGGATACAGAGATAGGCTTAGATAGCAAACATTTAAAAAGTACCCTTTGGGACCTACAAGTTAAGTAATTGGAGATCCAAAGGAGCAATGGGTAGGAAAAACCAATAAGATTAAGCTTATGAAGAAGAAGTAAGTGATTTACTGAATCAAATGCTTTGCTGAAGTCTGTGTAGACCACATCAGTTTGCATTTTCTTCTGAAAACCTTTATTAATTATTGAGGTGAATTCCAGAAGATTCGTGGTACTTGTTGGGTATAACTGAAGTACGAACTCGATCCTTTTTATAAAGGCACTGAGCTCTTGAGTATCTCCGCTGAATGCAGGTATTTGTCTTATTTGACCTAATGCCTGATTCAGGTGGGGCTCCGACAATAGTTGGATTTGTTCGGTTGCCATGATTTTGTTGTTTTTGTTTTAGCAGAGTTTTTTTTTTTTTTTTTTGTTGATGGTTGTTTTAACACATTTATGGTGGGTTGTTTTTACACTTTTATTGTTCTTTGTATGCAGTAGATTGACTATTGCGTGTCAATCACCGACTTTACGTGAAGTTCTTTGGCGGATAAAACGATTTAATTGTATTACGATGCACTTTTACCTTAGCGCCGATTCGCGTGGTTCAATCACAAAAAGATACGCTTGGTCGTACAAGGATCTTTTATCACTAGATTGATTTTGGTAAACGAGTCGCACAACTTTTTCTTTTTATCCTACCGGCTGCGCCATTAACGAATTCAGACCGATGGTTTAACAAAAAAAAAAAAATAAAAACACACTTGTTTCAAGTTTATTAGTTAAACACTTTTTTATTAAGAACTAGAGCCTTTGGATTATCTAGGGATTGATAACAGACTTTAGTGAGCTATCACGGTTGATAGCGTACTCGGTGCTCGGGAGTAAACTGAAAGTTTACTGAACTAAACTGAACTACTGCTTAGATGCGTGCCTGGGTTTATATAGGCAAAGTGGGTGTTAAGAGAGCAAACTCTTTAAGAGAGTTTGGCTAATTTTGATTCTAATGTTCTCTTTAAGAGAGTTTGGCTGATTTGACTTTAATGTTCTCTCATTGAGAGAGGGAGAGGTTCCCGAAAAATAGAGGTAATTGGAGAATCCTGAGTCAAGTGCCTGAGCGGAAACTCGGGTGATAAAGTTTTGTTATTTCAGTTGGCTCGCTGTAAACTTTGGGCGGAGACCCGGGTGTTGAAGCTTTATTATTTCAGTTGGCTCGCTGTAAACATTGGGGCTAGCCAAGTGATCGAATTGGGGGACAATTATTTGGGTGATAGGGTTCCAGCAATTATTTGTTATTGTTTTTAGATTTATGATCTGTGGGAACCTTTAGATTTATGATCTGTGGGAACCAAAGATAATCGAAGGGCTCTCGTTCTTTGATTACATATTGTGCTTATACGTTAATGTGTATATGTGCGTTTTACAATAATGTGCGTGTGTGTGTGGAATTGGGGAGTTTAAAGTGTGGGTGTAGAATGGATATGTCTCTATATATATGCCAAAGCAGAAGGTTGAAGCTTGAATACTTTGCTTAATAATCGCAAAATACTGATTTAGAAGGCGGTGGACGTGGTACCCAAAATTTGAAAATACATAGTCATAATAATAATGCTAACGCAATAATTCTATTGCAACATTAATTACCATATGCCCCGCAAAGATGCCACCTCAATTTCACATATGAAAATAATCAATTCCGTTGCACGTATGCAACGCTTCACAGATAAATAGAAAACGTTAACTGGCAATACATTTATGTTTGTTAACCGATCGGACTGTAACTTTTAGGAAAGGTTCATATGGTATTTATCTATATGTATGCCAAAGCAAAAACGTGAAACTTAAATACTTTGTTTAATAGTCACAAATTACTTTTTTAAAGGGCGGTGGACGTGGTAACCAACATTTGAAAATACATTTACAGCCTAGAATATACAGGAATCTACATGCCAAATTTTATGTCTCTAGCTTTCTTAATAGCTGAGAATCATGCGCTCATACAGACAGACATGGCTAGGTCGACTTAGCTGGTTATCCTGAGCAAGACTATATATACATTATGGCGTCGCTGATGTCTCCTTCTGCCTGTTACGCACAATCTGACAAACCTAATAGAACCAAATTTTTTTGTAAATCCATATCCAAATAATCAATTCCGTTACACGTATGCAACGCTCCAAAGATCAATAGAAAATGTTAACTAGCAAAACTTCTGTGTTTATTAACCGATATGTTGCACGTAAGCAACGCCTCACAGATAAATGGAAAACGGTAAATTGCATTATATATATGTTTGTTAACCGATCGGACTGTAATTTATAGGAAAGGTTCATATGGTATATAAATATAAACTTGAATACTTTGCTTAATAATCGCAAATTACTGATTTAGAGGGCGGTGGACGTGGTAACCAAAATTTGAAAATACATTTAGAGCCTAGAATATACAGGAATCTACATGCCAAATTTTGTGTCTCTAGCTTTCTTAATAGCTGAAATTCATGCGCACATACAGACAGACGGACAGGCAGACATGGCTAGGTCGACTTAGCTGGTTATCCTGAGCAAGACTATATATACATTATGTGGTCGTTGATGTCTCCTTCTGCCTGTTACGCACAATCTGACAAACCTAATAGAACCAGATGTTTTTGTAAATCCATAGCCTACAATGAACAAATTCAATGATAGGTTCCCCACGGGAGTCGAACTACAATCTTAACGATTATTAGTCATGTCATAATAATAATGCTAACGCATTTTACTACAACATTAATTACCACATGCCCCGCAAAGATGCTATCTCAATTTCACATAAGAAAATACTCGATTCCGTTGCACGTATGCAACGCTTCACAGATCAATAGAAAACGTTAACTTGCATAACTTCTATGTTTATTAACCGATACGTTGCACGTAGGTAACGCCTCACTGGTCAATAGAAAACGTTAACTTGCATTACATCTATGTTTGTAAACCGATCGGACTGTAATTTATAGGAAAGGTTCATATCGTATATGAATATAAACTTGAATACTTTGCTTAATAATCGCAAATTACTGATTTAGAGGGCGGTGGACGTGGTACCCGAAATTTGAAAACACATTTACAGCCTAGAATATACAGGAATCTACATGCCAAATTTTGTGTCTCTAGCATTTATAACAGCTGAGAATCATGCGGTCAAACAGACAGACGGACAGGCAGACATGGCTAGGTCGACTTACCTAGTGATCCTGAGCAAGACTTTATATACATTATGGGGTCACTGATGTCTCCTACTGCCTGTTACGCACAATCTGACAAACCTAATATTACCAGATTTTTTTAGTGAATCCATAGCCTACAAAGAACTATTTCAATAATATGTTCCCCACGGGAGTCCAACTACAATCTTAACCATTAATAGTCATGTCATAATAATAATGCTAACGCATTTTACTACAACAATAATTACCATATGCCCCGCAAAGATGCTATCTCAATTTCACATAAGAAAATACTCAATTCCGTTGCACGTATGCAAAGCTTCACAGATCAATAGAAAACGTTAACTTGCATAACTTCTATGTTTATTTACCGATACGTTGCACGTAGGCAACGCCTCACTGGTCAATAGAAAACGTTAACTTGCATTACATCTATGTTTGTTAACCGATCGGACTGTAATTTATAGGGAAGGTTCATATCGTATATATATATAAACTTGACAGGTAGACATGGCTAGGTCGACTTAGCTAGTGATCCTGAGTAAGACTTTATATACATTATGAGGTCACTGATGTCTCCTTCTGCCTGTTACGCACAATCTGACAAACCTAATATAACCAGATTTTTTTGTAAATCCAAATAACAAATTCAATAATATGTTCCCCACGGGAGTCCAACTACCGTCTTAACGATTAATACTTATGTCATAATAATAATGCTAACGCGTTTTACTACAACATTAATTACCATATGCCCCGCAAAGATGCTATCTCAATTTCACATAAGAAAATACTCAATTCCGTTGCACGTATGCAACGCCTCACAGATCAATAGAAAACGTCAACTTACATTACATCTATGTTTGTTAACCGATCGGACTGTAATTAATAGGAAAAGTTTATATGGTATTTATCTATATGTATGTGGGAAACGAACCAGATCAGGGAACTAGAATGAACAATAAAACAGAGAGCAAAAGAGTAACGCGCAGTGGCAACGGCTATTTACGGAAAAAACCAAAAGAAGGGACTTTGAGATAAATGGTGAACGAGAGCAGTCGCAAGTTTTTCCATCGAGCTATATATTATACAACTTGTGCTAAACAATTGTCATCAAACAATTAAATAATAATAATCAAGAACTATTGTCACTAAACAATATAAAGTGTACTATGGTATAAACAATTGTCATTAAACAATAAAGTAACACTATTAAAGAAACTCACTACAATTTAGAGGGCACGACCGAGATTGGCCCAACATAGTGAGTGCGAGCGAGAAAGAACGTGACGCCGCATCAATTATAAGAAAAACGACAACGACGCAAAAAGTCACGGTGAAGCTAAAGCAATTGGAATTCAATCGACGACGGCGAGTAAAAGGTGTTTGTGACGCAGAAGAAGAACTGCAAAACGACGGCAGAAGTAAAAGAAAGGTGAAGCAACCAGAAAAACGCCAAACGCATCAGTGGCAGGAGAAGCAGAAGAAGAATAACGGCGCATCGAAATACGGCGCAACATATAGGAAGGCGATCGGGCGGCGAAGGCGACGGCGACGAGAGAGGTGAACGAGAGGCGAGGCAGTAGGAACGAACGAGGCGAGGACAACGAAGAGGCGAAAACGACGCTGCAAGTTGTGTATCGGTTGCTGTTATAACATATACATATATTTAACAGAGTTGGCTAAGTAGTGTTGAAAACTTTAAAGAGAGGGTATGTTAAGTAGTTTTTCAGCTTGACGCAAAGAAATTACAGTTGATTTTATTTCGTATTGAGAATTTTGAACTGATAATAGATAGAATGGATCGGATTGAAATTCTTGGACTGCGCGTTGATGACCTACGAAATAAGCTGTCTGAGTTAAATTTGCAGACAAGTGGTACTAAAAGCATGCTGCAGCAGCGACTCCTTGCTCACTACAGGTTAAACAATGAAGAACAAGATATTTCGGACGGTGAGTCAGTAGCAACTGCACCAATGATGACAAATGAAAATAATAGATCATGGTTTACTTTAAAAGATGTCGAGGGTAGTATTTTCAGAATTTTCAGGTACTATAGGTAGTGTTGATGTTGATCAGTAGTTAATGAGGTAGAAGAATGTGGGAGTACAGTTCAGTGGAACCAATTACAAATGTTTATCTATGCGAAGCAGCTTTTACGAGGTGCTGCTAGATCGTTTGTCAAAAGTCAACAAAACATTCGTAGCTGGGAAACATTGAAAACAGTATTGCTAGATGAGTTCGAAGTTAAAGTGTCATCAGCAGAAATACATCGAAGATTAAATAGACGACAGAAGAAAAAAAATGAGAGTTTGCATGAATTCTTGTACGCACTGATGGAAATAGCCAAGCCAGCAAAGCTTAAAGATGAGAGTATTATAGACTATTTCGTTAGTGGCATTCAGGATTCCCTGCAAACAAAGTAGTGCTGTATCAAGCTAAAACATTAAAAGAGCTAAAAGCTAGTTTGGATGTTTACAAGAAAGTTTTAAGTTAAGCAAGTCATAAAACAAGTCTGGATCATTCGTTGATAAACAGAGTTCTGAATCTAAGAAGATTAGCAGTGACAACAAGACACGTAAATGTTTCAAGTGCGGTGATGATACCCATTTGCTAAAAGATTGTAGGAAGAAATATTTTGTTTGTTTTAAGTGTAACCAACCAGGACATCGCGCATTAGAGTGCAAAATAGATGGAAAAGTTAAGCAAGATCAAAATACAAACGTCGAACAAGATAGGAAGGAAGAGTTAAAGCCATTAAGCATTTTCACTCCTTCAGGTTTAGAGTTAAAAAATGTGCAGTATAAGTCAATGATGTTTCAAGGATTATTTGATACAGGTGCTGACCTTTGTCTTATACGCAGAAGTGTTTATACTAAGTTGGGCAGAAATAAGTTTACAGGCTAAGCGAAGTGCTTGACTGGCATAGGTGATAGCCAGGTGCTTACATTCGGTAGCTTTGTAATTTCGGTTGAGATAGATGGTATAGATATGATAGTTGAATTTCACGTAGTTCCTGATGAGGATATGGGCTTTGATTCGATTTAAGGAAAAACAATCTTAAACAGCGTGGATATGAAAGTAACCAAAGGTGGCACAGAGTTTATAAGTCAAATTGTAAAGCAAAAAAATGTTGAGAATCAGAGAATCCAGCCATTGAGCAAAGGATCATGTGCTGAGTTGTTTGTTGAATTCAAAAGTATGTGCATGTTGAGTGTGGAGCAGGCTGACATATTTGAAGAGGCATTTATCACATTTGAGTAGTGTGCAAAAATAAAAAGCTTTAAGTCTAATTGGAGATTATAAGCCAATTCGAAATTGTTCGACACCAGTGAAGATGAAAATACTGTTAACCGATGATTTACCAGTATTCCAACAACCAAGACGTTTGGCAGAGTGTGAACAAAAGATTGTGGATGATCAAATTCAGGAATGGTTGCGTGATAAGATTATAAAGCCGAGTGTGTCGGAATACGCATCACCAGTGGTGCTTGTTTCGAAAAAAGAATGGGAAAAAACGATTGTGTTGTGACTATCGTAAATTAAATGAAAAGATAATTCGTCATTACTTTCCAATGCCGCAGGTTGACGTTGTTATTGAAAAGCTTCAGAGTGCTTTGGTGTATACGACTTTAGATTAACCTAATGGTTTTTTTTCATGTACCCATTGAGTTAGAATCGCAGAAATATACCTCCTTTGTAACACAAAAGGGACAGTATAAATTTCTGTATGCGCCCTTCGGTATTACAAACTCACCTGCAGTTTTTACTCGATTCATAATGGCAGTCTTAAGGGAACTAATCAACAGTGGAGATGTAGTAGTATACATGGATGATGTGATTGTGCCCAGTAATAATGTGTGTGAAGGATTGGTAAAGCTTGAGAAGGTGTTAAGTATTGTCAGTAGAAATGGATTAAAAAATAAATTGGTCGAAATGTCAGGTATTGCAGAAGAAAGTTAACTTTTGGGGTATATAGTTGAGTGTGGTACTATTAAGCCTTCTGGAGAGAACACAAGTGCTATCGTTAATTTTTCGTTGCCAAATGATAAAAAAGGTGTTCAAAGATTCTTAGGATTGACGTCGTATTTCCGCAGATTTGTCAAAGACTATGCAGTGACTGCAAAGCCATTGTTGGACCTGTTAAGGCAAAATACAAAGTTTGAATTTGACGTACTGCAGAAGATAGCATTTGAACAGTTGAAAGTAGCATTAACTTCTAATCCCGTATTGAAATTGTACAATTCTAAATTAGAAAAATTAGAAAATATGGTTTCGGCGGTGTATTATTACAAAAAGACCCGGAAGATTGTTTCTTTCATCCGGTTCAATACATGAGTCGTAAGACTAACCAATGTGAAGAAAAGTATCATTCTTATGAGCTTGAAGTTCTTGCAGTTATCGGTGCATTAATGAAGTTGCGTGTGTATGTGTTAGGTTTGAAATTTAAGATTGTGACTGACTGCAACGCGTTTACAATGACGATGAAGAAGAAGAATGTTCCTTTGAGGGTAGCTAGGTGGGCATTATACCTTCAAGACTTTGATTATCAAATAGAACATCGCTCAGGGACAAGAATGAGACATGTTGATGCGTTGAGTAGAGTATCATGTTATATGCTGAGTGATACTGTTCTACATCGATTGAAACAAGCACAACAACTTGATGAATGGACGAAAGTAGTGAGAAGCCTTGTAGAAAATAAAGGGTATGAAGATTTTTATATAGAAAACGAAATACATTTTAAAGATCCTAATCGCGAGCTTATTGTGGTACCGTCGCAGATGGAAAATGAAATAATCACGATTGCTCATAATCAAGGACATTTTGCTGCAAAGAAAACGCAAGATTTAGTTGAGAAAGCTTATTTCATACCAAAGCTTAAGGAAAAGGTTGTTCGTGTTGTCGACAGTTATGTGGAGTGTATTGTATTTAATTCAAAAGCTGGGAAGAAAGAAGGTTTCTTGACCCCGATTGGAAAGGGAGATAGACCGTTGATGACGTATCACATTGACCATGTTGGGCCAA